>JAWNNR010000537.1:0-82537 GCA_035044725.1 Scaptomyza caliginosa
AGGTAAAAGAAAACATGGATTTTTGAATTCTGAATATATACATATATCATTCTCTATATATGTGGACATTTAGAAACGCGTGCTTAAATTATATATATATTGTCATTTCATTCCTTTTCCAGGGAAAAATTATTGCAGCAAAACTGTCTCGACGAAGACATTGATGAAAACAAGATTCAACTGCCTGTTCATTTCTCATCAGCGCAATTTAAAAGTGGGTATAAAATAAAATAAAAAAATGTGTATTGGTGTTCTTATAAAAAAAATTAATATACTTGCGTAAAGGATGTCGATCTCTACGAATTTTTCGTTGTAAGCAACTGATTTATGCCTGGGACAGTACCATAAACAACTTCAATAAAATTAATGGACTGGACGTAGATGTGCCTTGCTCATATTATTATCAGCAACGTGGGTTATGTGTACAGGAGCAGCTATCACGACGGATTGTGTTTGGTGAAAACGAAATCACGGTGCCATTGCGTAATGTGAAAACGTTGCTATTTCTAGAAGTACTTAATCCATTCTATGTGTTTCAAATATTTTCGGTTATATTATGGTTTACGTACGATTACTACTATTATGCCTGTGTCATATTGTTAATGTCAATATTTGGCATATCAATGTCCATAGTACAAACAAAAAAGGTGAGAAGACATTAAGTCAAAATATTCAACACCCCAATATTATTATCTTAATCCAAATTTTTAATAAAGAATCAAGATGTGCTACACAAAACGGTTTTTAACACTGGAAACGCTTTCGTAGTCAATGCCAAAGGAACTTCTATGGAAATATCGACAAAGAATTTAGTGCCTGGTGATATAATTGAAATACCATCAAGCGGTTGCACATTGCAATGTGATGCAGTATTGCTCTCTGGAAATTGCATTTTAGATGAATCAATGTTAACGGGTGAAAGTGTACCGGTTACAAAAACACCATTACCAACAAAACGTGATGTTATATTTGATAAAAAAGAGCACGCCAGACATACGCTATTCTGTGGCACTAAAGTAATACAAACCCGTTATATTGGTTCAAAGAAAGTATTAGCCTTTGTGATAAATACTGGAAATATAACAGCAAAGGGTGGCTTGATACGCTCTATACTCTATCCGCCGCCTGTGGATTATAAATTTGAACAGGATTCGTACAAATTTATACAGTGTTTGGCAATTATTGCATGCCTTGGTTTTATCTATACGCTTGTTACCAAGGTAAGTAGTTCCTTGATTAATGTTTTGTATTCCATTAGCTTTTATATTTTCTATTCAGATATTGCGTGGAACGGGAGCGGTTAAAATCGTGGTGGAATCATTGGATCTGATTACAATTGTGGTACCACCAGCTTTGCCTGCGGCAATGACTGTTGGTCGATTTTATGCACAAAAGCGCTTAAAATTAAATAACATTTTTTGTATATCGCCGCGTTCCATTAATGTTGCTGGCAGTATCGATTGTTGCTGCTTTGATAAGGTCAGTAAGCGAATATACATATGTTGTATCCATTTCATATTTATTTGCTTTTTAATGTGTTCAGACTGGTACTTTGACTGAGGATGGCCTCGATATGTGGGGAGTCGTACCAAAATCCTCAACAAATCAATTTCAAATACCTTTAAAAGATGTAAAACGTTTGCCGTATGAACATTTTTTATTTGGTTTGGTCACATGCCATTCAATTACCTTGATGAACGGTTTAATGATGGGCGATCCATTGGATTTAAAAATGTTTGAATCAACGGGTTGGATAATCGAAGATTCAAATAATATACCTGAAAATGAGAAATATAGTCTAATATATCCAACAATACTAAGGCAACCGAAAGGAATTAATGGAAACGGTTCGAGTTTACCGAACCAACTTATTCAACGACAAAGTTCAGTTGATGATTTATTAGCCAATGTTGGTTTGATAAAAACTGAAATAAACTTTGATCATGGTATTGTGCGTGAATTTCCATTTACATCGAACTTGCAACGTATGGCTGTGATTACACGTTGCCTTAACGCAAATGGTTTCACTGTCTATTGCAAAGGTTCACCGGAAATGTTGCAACAACTGTGCCTGCCACAAAGCATACCCAACGATTACTCGCAACAGTTGTCGAATTTTGCCAAAAAAGGTTTTCGCATTATTGCTGTCGCCTACAAAAGTCTTAATCCAAAGATGAATTACACAAAAGTTCAACGACTAGTGCGCGAAGACGTTGAAAGTAATTTGGAATTTCTTGGATTTGTTATACTTGAAAATCGATTGAAACCTGATACAACAGAAGTGATAAATTCTTTAAACTTAGCTAATATACGTACAATCATGATCACAGGTGATAATATATTAACAGCAATGAGTGTTGCCCGAGATTGTGGCATTGTACGCTCCACACAGACGGTTATAACAGTTCATGCTTGCGATAAGAATAAGAAAGAACATTACGAATTGCAATATACACTCGAACTGGGGAGCAATGAAACATTATTACCTGAAGAAATTACACTCGATGTTGATACAATGTCCAAGTCAACAATTCAATTAGTCAATGGTAAATTATTGCCAAATAGTAATAGTTTAACCAGTGTCAAGACTATTGAAACGTGGACCCATAACGGTGATGATGTGGAATTAGGAGAAGCTGCAATTAGTCAAACAACTTCAGTGCCACATCAATATGTCTTTGCTATGGATGGGAAAACATGGCAAATTGTACGCGAACAATTTCCACAACAAATGGAAATAATATTAACGCGCGGTGCGATTTATGCACGTATGTCACCTGAGCAAAAGCAATCGCTGGTCATGGAGCTACAACAACTTGATTATTATGTGGCAATGTGTGGTGATGGTGCGAATGATTGCGGAGCATTAAAAGTCGCGCACACTGGGATATCGTTAAGTGAAACGGAATCATCGATTGCATCACCATTTACTTCGCGTAATCAAACAATTGCTGCAGTACCAAATGTGATTAAAGAAGGTCGTGCCGCATTGGTAACATCATTTGGTATTTTTAAGTATATGGCAGCATATTCCCTGGTTCAATTTATTTCCGTCATGATTTTATACTCAATCGACTCAAATCTAACGGATAAACAATTTTTGTATATAGATTTGGGCTTGATATCAGTAATTGCATTCTTTTTTGGCAAAACGGAAGCTTACGATCATCAGTTGGTTAATCAAGTGCCACTCAGTTCGCTTATATCGCCAACGCCATTATCATCGCTTTTCATTCACTTGGCCGTGGTAATTGTTTTCCAGGTGGCTGGTACGTAGACTCTAAAAATATTATAATATATAAAAAAAGTATTAACATATTATTTTCTTTAAAGGCTGGCTACAGCTACACGAACAAGCTTGGTTTGAACCATTTCAACAATCTGATAATGAGCATTTGGGCTGCTATGAAAACTACACTATGTTTGCCATATCTAGTTTCCAATATATTATTTTAGCATTTGTATTTTCAAAGGGTGCACCATATCGTAAGCCAATATGGTCCAATTGGCCATTATGTTTGACTCTCGTGATTAATTTGTGTATTGTTGTATATTTAGTTGTATACCCAAGTGATTGGATTACAAATTTATTTCAACTTGTTGTGCCTCAAGAAATGTCATTTCGTTATATAATGCTTTTGTACGGTGTAATAGCCTTTGTAGTTCATTCATTCCTCGAGTCATTTGTGGTCGAGTATTTAATATTTAATCGTTTTCAAGTGCGCCGTGAACAAAAACTTAAAACATCGTCTCGGAAATATATGCGAATCGAGTATGCCATTAAATCTTTTGTAAATTGGCCACCAATTACACAAGTATATGATTTAAATAATCCTTTAGATCATAAAACTAATGCGGAAATGCAGCCAACATACGTAAATTTAAGTGCTGAACAAAATTTAGATGGACCACAGCCTAACGTTTTTCCTGGGTTTTTTGAAACGTCTGATAATGGTGTGGATAACCGTCGTCATTGCGAACAGCCCAACTAAAGATGATATATTATTATTATTCAAAATAATTACAATTTTGTATATACGTTAAACACTTTATGTACAAAAATTTTGTAAACATATTTAGCTGTAGTTCGAATGTAAGAATACATTAAATACCTTTTAAGTAACTTTTCTTTAAACCCATGCATACATCTTCCTTTAAGGTGTACTTATATAAAGGACATTACTTTGGAACAACAAAGCTTTCTATTTACATTTTTAAAACGATGTTGTATTTAGTCTTTTTTGAGGTTCGTTGTGGACTCTAGGACTTATATTTACTATATACCTAAGCATAGGCGCTAATGCCATTATGGTTAATCTTAAAAAAGTTATGCAATTATTGAATATACTTACAAAACTCTACTTGAATGAGACGGAAAAATACAGTCAAACCAAATCCTAACAGAATATTTTTACCAGAATGTTTAAGATTTGCAATGAATAAATACATTCATCTACTTCTCTTTTATTAGATTTTGTTGACTTTTTGTATAAAAGTTGTCTAAGTAATTTTAGTAGTGTAATTTAATATTAATTTTATAAATTATATATATACATTAATTGATTAGTGTTTTAACTGGATAACGGATATGCGTAAAAAAAAATATGTAAATCTACTTTTACACATTTGTAAAAGTCTGCAAGTTAAGATGGAACATATATAACAACCATTGAAATGAAGATTTTAAAACTGAAAATGTATATGATCTTCAGCGAGCCAAAATTGCCAAGAATATTAACTTTAACTCTCGTACACCAAAAATCTTAAAGCTTGTCTTTATTCAAATTTTGTGTGTTGTCAATTTGTATGTTAATTGATATGTATTTGATAAAGGTACTTAAATTTTAAGTGTACTATATAAAGGCGACGATTACAATTAGTAAGAATAAAGGGTAAGTAATGTTTTGTTTTGTAATATTAAGTTCAATAAAAAAAATAAAACTATTTGATGTTTTATAATTATATCTTATGCACATATTTTGTTTCGGATTTCAAACGATGTGTCATATAATAGTCTACGAATAAAAACTTTAGGGGAAATATGGAAATTGTTAAGTGCGGTTTATTTTATTTACTCTTAAAGTAATGTTTAGCATTATTATGGTGATACTACTTTTTAAGCAAGGCATAAGAAGTAGAGCAGAAATTTGTAATTTCTAACATTGAAAATTGGTAGCCAGGTAGCTTAGAACCAGGAGGAGGAGGCAATGTAAAGATGGCTATGATTTCTCAATAAAAATTATAAATACCATTACAGGTTCTGAAACCAACAAAAAAGTTAGTTCAATTAACTATTATTCAATGATTCGAGAAAATAAAGACAATCACATATTAAAATGTCGGCGATTATATTACCAATATGTTGTTAACATGTATTCAAAAATTGAAAGACAGAAATTGCCATTCATTAGGTGACAGGACGAAGTCTGTCGGGTCCACTAGTTGATAAATATGTTTATTATACATAATGTATGTACTTTGAATATATATTTAATATTTTATTTCCAGTGCTATGAATCGTGAAGACTTTTACACTCTAAATCCATGAAATGGTATGAAACAGACAGAAGGAAGCATTTCTTTTTAATCAGAATTAACAACATGGTCGATATAACCATCCGTCTGTCTAACCATCTCCATGCCGTCTTTCAACTCCCATGAAAATCGGTTGAGAAACACCAGAAATATTGAAGGTTAAAATTTATTCACCATGCCATTTGTTTTGACTCGTGTAAACATATACGCAAGAAATAACTCTACACTATAAATCTGTGTTGAGAGTATTTTATAGCGAGTTTTATTAACTAGAGCCTTTTTGTTCGGGCTAACACTATGCTGACATTTGCCGAACATGAGCATTGCCATCTATGGCCCCTCTTCTAAAACAACAAAGCGAACGGGCTATTGATTATTGTGGAAAATACATACATTTGAAGATATATATACTTATCAACATACTTTGGTCCACCTGAACCAGCCAAACAGCTTTTTCGTTTGATGTGCAAGCAACGCAAAAGTAATAGACCCGGACACCAACATTGCTGCGCGGGTTCAGGTTTTGGGTTTAAGCCATCAACTTCCAACTCGTTGCCGTTTGCACTGAACAAGTTAGTTCTGTGGCTTTCGTCTGCATGAAATGATCGTGTTGTGCGCATATTAAATTTAAGAAAAAAATATGTACGTATTATAAATACTTTGCAGACGTATATAAGTTATACAAATATTTTCATACATATATGGTGTAATTGTATTATCTGACGCACACAGCTTGCCTACTCTCTGTTAAAGTGCCTTTTTACTGTCAGTAGGCGAACAAATTTAATTGTTAATTTTAATAACAGAAAGCTAATACACATATGAATATGAACAAAATTAAAGTTTTAATATTACGCGCAAACCTTTTGTCCCATTTTTTAATTTAAGGAGTTTAAAACAGCTGAATACGTCCCCTATATGTGATCATGTATATATGTACATATGTATGTAGTGTCAGTGCCAGTTTCCACGTCGCGGGGTATTGTGTCCGTTATGCTGTGTCCAAGGCGCGTAATACACATGTACATATGTGTGTGTAAGAAAGGTGTCGACCGTCTTATTAAAGCAAATGTTGTTACTCATTCATACGTTCGCGCTTGTTTTTATTTTAATACGCCATCAACCACATAACTAAAATATCATATTTTACCTTTTATAAACGATGCAAAAATTGTGAAGTGATTTTAAAATTGTATTTTTTTAAAACTTGTTTACTATATATAGTTTACAATAAATGATTTAAATATTACTCCAGTGAATTAAGTTAAAAATCATAATATCATCATAAAATCGTTTATAAATAAAAAATTAATTGTCATTCAGATCTTGGAATATCATATCGGCTCGTTAATTCCCATAACGTTACTTGAATTACTATGTGTGTGTGTCTGTAATTGTTGTGTGTACAAATCATGAATTTTTCTACACATACACAAATATAATCGCTAGATGCGTGCACATGTAAATGCCGAAGGGATCAGCCACAAGTACAAAACCACACATTTCACATTAAACTGCATTTATTGGCAACGGAGACAGCAGCAACAAAAACAAGTGCTACTTCTGGAAGCCTCAGTTAAACACAACAGTGGTCGTGGGCATTACTAAACTGTTAAGATGTCTGAGTCTCTTTTAAAATGCCGAAACATGAGCATGTTTCTGTTAACTATCCTGCTTACGGCAACAGTGCCTTCAACTGGAGTAGCAGATACGCTTGGTAAGTTTAGAGAATGCATGCGTAAACAAAAACATATTCATTTTGCGCAGGATTTAAAAACACAACTAAAAACAGCACACACAAACATTTATCTATAAATGCATAGCGTAGCTCCGCAATAAATCTCTGCCTTAAAGCTGAGCTGAGATAAGAAAGAAAATACCAACACTTATTAGATTAATCACTTAAACCCATAACCAGGAATGTTTTATTAACCCTGAAATATTATAAAATTTTGTGTCAACGTTTATACCACTTAGTATACACATATGTACATACATATATATTCTTAATTAGCATTAACAACCATGTCGAAATTGCCATTTGCGACTATTTGTTTGTATGAGACTATTGGCGCGAGCGAAAGTTAGTTTTATTAAACATTTTTTATGTGGGTTAAATCATTGGCTCAATATTATTACAATCAATTCCTCACATGAAAAAAAAAAACAACAAACTGGTGAGGGAAGAGAAAGCGGACTGACTTGTTTGATTGGTTTTATATTTTAAATATATGAATAACCTTAAGCAACATTCGGTAACTTTTGCATATTACGTTTGTAGTTGACGTTTACGAATATGCTTTTCGTACGTACAGATTTAATAGCTCAGTTGTTTTTAAAAAGTAAAATAGGTAATCAGAACATTTTGTATGCTTCCTTTTGACTGTTGATAAACACTTTCCACGCCCTAATTTTTGCATTTACATTTACTTTTCTACATATGCACATATGTATGTATATATGTGTATACAAATGTATAATATTTATATACATGTGTCGTGTCGCATATGTGTAGTGCTGCATCACTGCAAAAACATAAACTGAACTGTCTAAAACCTGCTTTCACAATGCAAGCTGACTAGAAAATAGATATTTCAAAGCTTCATCTCACCATTCCAATCACAAAAATGGCGGCACTCAAGGTCCGTATAACTAGTCAGTCTGTGGACAGACGGTGTACACTAAAAGCAAAGCCTAAGCAGAACCAATGATATTTGGGTCAACAGTTAATGAGTATGGCCTTTTGCTACCAAATAAGCATTTAATTTGCAGAACCAGCTATGCGTTTCTTTCTTTTCTTTTGGAATATAATTGATATCTTAGTATTTTGAACATCTTCAGAACTTGCAAAAATATTTTGTTTTAGGAGTAGTATGCTTTCTTTACCTATGCAAGCACCGCTGATCATAACATTTAAAGTTCGCCTATAGTTGTAGAAACACTGATCAGTAAATGAATTTGGCGGTGTAACTGTCGACTAGAATTAAGTGCTGTGATTATTTTATGTATTCTCTAAAATTTTAATTCTCTAAAATATAACATATGCATCTTACTTTATTGGTTTGGAGCTGTTTCCGTTTGTCTGTAACATATCTTCCATATTTTACGTGTTAAGAAAATTAAATTACTTAAACAAAAGATTATTAAGCTGAAACGGAAAGTAAGTTTCTAAATATACAATTCTTTGTATTTATGTACATATGTATGTAAATATATGTCATGTACACTGGTTTGATTCTATGCAAACGACTCTTAAATGTTTATTTAAAAGCCGGATTAAGATAACTATGTATGGTGCCTAGTGTAGCACAGAGTGCCTCTCAGCTTGGGAATAGTTATATTTAAAAATGGTTGCACAAAATGCATTTTCATTACTCAGTTAACTTTAAACTTTTGTGCCTTACTGTTTTTTTTATATATACACATATATATTTACAGATGAGCCATTATTTGTAAAACCAACACCAACATTACGCGCGTCAGATGTCAATGGTAAGCGGTGTATGCAAGTGTTAATATTGCAATATACGAATAAATATTATATACATTATTCTTATTTATGTAAATATATTTTGTAAAAAAAATTGATAATAAAAAGTATAAAGACGCTAGTTTTCTTATTCCTTTAAACAAAATCCTTTTTCGAAATTATCAGAATGAAATTAAGTGCACAATTTTTTTTGCATGCAAAATTAAATTTGTATTAAATTAACAATTTTATAATCTAATCTATATATAGATTATAATCTATTTAATGTCCGTGCTATAAACTAACTTTTTTATGAATTCTTTTTTTTATTTCTTTTTATGTAAATGATTTCACCGTCTCTACCTATATGCTGTAAATTCTGGAAATATTTTTAAATCATAAAATAATCTTTTCCTATAAATTACTCTATGTGTATGTGTATTACTTTGTAAATACTAAAACTTTTGATTCTTTGTTGTATACAACTACATTTTTAACATTTGTACGCTGTGTCTTGTTATTTTTCTAATAACTCTGTTCCTTTTCCTTATGTTTCTGTGTGTGTTTTGCTCAAACTAATAAAAAGATTTGACCACAGTGCTGCTTATAAACAAAGATGGGCTGGGGGGTCGCTTAGGTGAAAATCATGGCAGATTTTTATCTGTTCGTCCTGAGCTTGGTCTCTTGACCTCGACGGCTCGCACATTTATACAGGAGGGTATAACTACGGAGTATGCAACACAGGTTGTGGGTACAACATTAAACAATGGACGACAATATGCGCAATACTTGAAAAAGACATCGCGTGTGCTTTTTGAAAATAGTCAGGTGCAACCATCGGTTGTTACTAGTTGGGTTGGTGATGCCGACACACGTTCTTATCTTGAAAGCCACAATGATTTACTGAACGCAGAAGCGCCGGATTGGAGCGATATTGATGATAAATTAGGATATGTTTCGGTTGTTGTTGATGAGTTTGTTGGTAATACGGATTACTTAAGGCAACGTCAAACCAACACACAATCTAAAATGAAGGCAGTTTCTGCTTTACCTGTTTTATCAATGAACACAGATATAAAATATAAAGATCAATCGGGTTATGAGAACAATCTGTTTTCCAAGTTAGCCGCGCAAAAAGTGTTGCCAATGGAAGACTTATTAACATTAACAGTTAAAAATCATTTTGAGCCGAGTGCTTATCAAAAACCCCATGCAGACGATGATGGGCGTTCCGCAAAAGTTTACTATCAGCAACTTATGAAAGAAAGTGAGCAAGACTTGATGGAACCTAACCCAGCAGTTCCATATCTAAGCCTGCCAATGAAAAAGAAAGAACTCGCTACTGTAACATATTATGGATTTGCTGATTTTACAACACTTGTTGGTGATAGCCTAATAGTTTTCTCACCGAGCACAACGCAGCCGAGCCCAGACATCGCACATGTTACATCGATCAGTGGCATGGCAACATTAAGAACAATTGATTACCTTCCGTATTTGGACTCTACAAAAGAAGATGTTGTCATTAAATCAACAAAAGCTTCAAGTTACTCATCAAAAAGTGAAACCGCTTTTAACGATGGTGAAATAATAAAACAATCTACAATAAATTCATCTTCTCCTTCCACTATTAAACTAAAAAAGCCTAACGTAACTGCAACGCCTGCGCTTCATGTTTCAGTTTCTGACAAACATAGCATGTTCCAGAAAGGTGTTGGCTTAAATGAAGCAGCTAAGCCCATGTATTCATTACCGACGGATCAGGAAATTTTGGAGATATACGCATCCATTTCGAAGGCCCAAGCGATTGCTGGAAATGTAATAATACTACAAAGTACTATTTCCAGCGATCAAGTCGATACAAATCATCAGGTTCATGGTGGAGCTACTACAGTATTTATTCATGAAGATCCTTTTGCTAGTTTTGTAGCACCAACTTCGGTGGTAATGACTGATTCCGTGGAAGCAACTGCTTTAGTATTGAATATATCGAAAGGTTACAAGGAGGCAGCTACTTCCGTCAATGAAACTGGTAAAATCAGCAATAAAACGTCTGCTTACAAAATAACAACTTCTTTTCAAAATACACACAATTTGGAATTGCTGACAACAACAACCTCCAATGTTGACGTTAACGAAAATATGTCAGCAGCCACTTTCAATTCAATTTTTGACGAAGAAGACACAACAATATCTGTTATATCACTCATCGATTTACCTCAAGAAGTTACAACTACAGAGGATATCACCTCAGAGTCAACAACAACCGAAGAGACAACGTTTATAACTGAGGAAAGTTTCACAAATAGTAGTGATGCAAAACCTATAGATACTGATAGTGATGATGATTACGTTACAGATAACATCAGTCTTATAAATGATGAAAATGATGATTATGTTAATGACAATGGTTCAGAGGAGGTTGATCATTTTTACAAAACGCTGTTCACAACGTACACATATTTGACGACATTCTTTCAAGACAAGTCCTCAACTATTTCTAGCCATACGGAGATTTTTACAAATATTATTACATCGACACTGAAGAGCAATGCACTAGACACAAAATGGTCATCAGATACTTTGGATGATACAAAAATCATTGTTTCTCAAGCAACAAACTTAGCAACACCATCAACATTTATAAAATATACGATACCCGATGAGCTCCATAGCTTAATACAGCCAAGTACTAACGAACATTTAAATGTCAAAGATTCCAGTCAACAAACTACATATCTTGATGATACCATCTATACAAAAACCTTCTTTACAACATATACTTATTATACAACAATTTTCGCAGATACAGAAACTGAGATAATGTCACGAACTGAAGTCTTTACTAATTTCGTTACTGAGCAAGATTCGTTGAAAGCAAAGGATGTAGATCTTATAAATCTATCTCCAACTCAAATACTTAAATCGGAGAATACTTCTAATGTCGCTACAAGTTTGCCTGTAAGCAATATTTCTACAAATCGGGATGGAGATAAGGAAAAGCATGTTAAGGTGAAAACCGACGTTAGTTCGAGAAGCTCAAATGGTAATCAGCAACAAGTAGTTGGCCAAGTGGATGATCAAGTAAGCTCTGAAAGTAATACGGAAGAGTTAATTCCATCTCCGACATTGCTTTTGCAGACAAGCTTTACAACATTTACCTATTACACAACTATGTATGCACTAGACACTACAAATGTAGTAAGTCGTCTTGAAACAATTACAAATATTGCCACCGAAACGTTGCAACCAACAAAAATTTTAATCAATGACGATCCCACTTTACCCATAACATATTTTACCACATTTACATATTGGACAAAATTGGCTAAAAACGGTGAAATCTCAACAATAAGCCGGGAAGAAACCATATCAAATATAATCGAACCAACTAAACACAGTGCAGTAGACTCACCGATTAATTTAAGTACGACGCAGACAATAAATGTCGGTTTAAATCGAGTTGCAAATTTGTCAGAGCTCACTACATTTTATACCACTTATACATACTATACAACCTCATATAAAGCAAATAAAACTGTTATAGATTCTCGGTTTGAGACAATCATAAATATATTAACTCCATCGGTAAGCGCTTCGGTTTTAACAACTGTTGGAAATATACCAATAATACCAACACTATTAGCAACAATGCCCGTATCAAATAGTGACTATGATTTTGAAAAATCCAATTTAGTTTTATATGATTATAATCATATTGTTGACGCTGATGGTGTCAGCACTTTATATTTCACAACGAAAATTCAATTAAAAACTAATGAAGAGGGTGAATCTACTAAAATTACTAGCAGCACCTCAACCCTTTATATCGATGAATCAAAGAAATCATACTTGGCCACAGTGATCAGTGATCAGTCCTCCCAACAATCGTACAAAACTGGTCTGGTTAGATTAATTGAGGGCACACGATTTGCAAATAGTACAACAACATTATATCAATCAAAAGTGATTGGCACGATTATTGATAATCGATATGCGCAGATTATTGAAAGCACTTCGAGTTTTCTCTTCGAAAAAATCTTTCCTACTGCTGTCTCAACCTTCGAAGATTTAATTGTAGGCACAACACAGCAAGGTAGTCTACAATCGGTAGTTAACTCTGTTGAAGGGAGCTTTAAGAGTACCATAATAACTGAGAACCTTTCATCATATGATAGTGGAGAAGTGCAAATTACCACCGACAGTAATACGGATAACGACCAACTATCATATCAAACAAAAAAACGTACATTTGCGCCGGTTATTCGACCATTTGCTTCACGGAATCGTCCAACATTTGCACCCAAACAAAAGACTTTAAGTGCAATCAGTGCTACAATTATAACTAGATCGGATATAACACCAACAATTACAGCAACACCAGCTCTTAAATCCGTTGGTGGAAGATATAGTACACCGCGAAAAACCGTCATTTCGAATACACCAACAAATCCGACGATATCATCCTCTAGACGATTATTTGGGCGACCAATCAAACCGTCGACTAGTGCTACCGGAGTTGGTAGTCAATCGGTTAATGGCAGCGTGAGCTTTACATCGTCTAATCGAAATCGTTTTGCGTCTTCAACACGTTCGATCCCCATTTCGAGTTCTAAACGTCTAAGCACAAATGCTTCATACCGCCCAAGCAGCAGTAGTAACTATTTTCGTGTTTCCGTTGCAAATTCCCGGCAACGTGTTAAACCGACATCTGTCTCAGCTATCGGTGAAGGCCTAACGATTACTTCAACACTTGACAACTCTGAAGAGGCAAACAACTCCACAGAAGACGAATTGATTGCAACAAACGAAGAAGAGGATAAATATACACAAAATTCTCGTCGTAATCAGAATCCTTTATTGCGCTTTCGTCGACCGATCAGTAGACCCAGCGGCTTTACAACAGCTCCTCGATCGTCCAATGCTAGTTTAGTAACTATTTCATCAAAAAAAAATCCAGTTTTGGGACGGAACAAAAATGTTTTAACAACAACAACAACCACAACTACCACTATTAAGCCCAGACCAAGAAGTTTTCAACGGCCTGCAGTTTCCAATCTCCAGGCGCGTCTTCGTCCGCAAAGCAACTTATTTCCTCCTCGTGGCCTTTTTCAACAGCAGCTAAAAGATGAAGTAGCAACAGCAAATCAGAATGAATCGGATGATGATTTAGAATATGATGACAATGAAGGCGCCGAAGGAGAGGACGATAGCCCAGATGCTGATGATCAAAACGAAGCTACCAGTCGTCGTCAGCGATCCCTTTTTAAAAAAGTCGAGAATCTTTCGCGTGTACGCCGCGAGGCGGATACCCTAAATAGAAATCGATTTCGACTTCGTCGCCCAAAAACTGTTCAAGCCGAAGAGTCGCCAATAACTAATTTAAATAATGATGAACTAACTGAAACGACACCAGGTACAGCACGTGCAAAAACTAATTCACGATTTGGTTCTCGATACCATCATAAACAACAAACAAGTTCAACAGCTTTGGTTACAACATCAAGCCATCGGTCCATACGTCCAACACGTCCAACATTGCCGCGTCCGCAATTTACGCTTAGAGATAAAGACACAACAACAATAAAGACCAGCAGTAGTAACAGGCAGGGTGGATCTAACTTTAGACGTCCCCAGCAGGGCACAACAAGACGTAATAAATCTGGCTCTGGATCTAATTCTTCAGCCATTTCACGACGTCTCAAAAGTTACAACAACAATGTGGATAGCCCTAACCAGCGCAGTATATCTAAATCTCGAAGTATCGTTAATGGCTCAAATGGGTCGAGTAGGAGTCGTGCCACAATGCGCGGTCGCAAGCGAAATGAGTACAATGTAGATGTGGCAGCTCTAGAGCAAGATGGTAGCGCAACAATAACAGTTACACATTTAATACCAGTTGAGGTAACTGTGCCAGTGGTTAATGGTCATATTACTGAATATAAAAATATTGTAACGGGAAAGACAAGCATCGAGGTTGTGGGTCCACATCAATATACCGAAATGTCAGGTTATAATGGTCAAAAATCGTTGTTTTTAGCAAGAGAGGATTCCAGCATTAATGTAGGTGGTGCAACAGAAGTAACACGTTATCTGTTGCATGATTTATTGACCTCAACAGTAACGTTTACACCCACAACAATTCGTGGTCGAAAAACATTATTTTCGCACGTTCTGCCATCGACTGTTTATTCTGTTGAAAACATTGTATCGACATTGCAACCGCATTTGACTGCAAATGCTCCATTGGCTAATATTTTACTGTCCCAGTTGTTATTGGGTAATATTAATTTGCCCCTCGGTCAGTCCAGCCAAGGATCGGGGTTAGCAACAGCAGTGGAGTCAGCAATGGTAGCTGTCCAAAAACCAGTTACAGAATATCGCACACATACATCAACGTATGTGACAACCATCTACGATGGCAAATCAACCATATTGCCAATAACATTTCAGGGTAAAAAGATATTAACAACTGTTTTCGATACGACGGCGCAAACAATAACTGCAACAGAATATAGTGTGGACACAATTATAAATACACCTACTCAACTATTGCAGCAGCAATCGGGACAGGTGGCACAGGTTAATAGTTTACTTCTGCAACAATTGTTGCTGCAACAGCAACAACAACAAAATGTTCAAATTGAACAAACGATGTCACCACAAATACTTTTAAATGATAATCTGCAGCACTTAGATGAGGAAGTTCAATCTAATGATAATGTTGATGATATTGTTGTACAGGAGCCAGCAGTCGTTCATCCCAGCAAAAGTCGCAAAATATCAAGAAAATCAAACGGCAAAGGTGGTCACCACAAGCGTAACAAGCAACATACGCCTAGCCCAGAAGAAGAAGAAAGCAGCGTTATTACGCTTTATGTATCTGGTCGCAGGCCAGGTGAATTTAGCACAATTTTATCAACAGTGTACAGGAGCTATAACGATAATTTAGGCTTATCCAGTGTACATAAGAGGCAAGCCGCTAATGCGCCGCAGTACCAAATAGAAGAAACTCTTTCAATTGATAGTCCCAAAGATATACACAAATTTGAGGGTAGTGAACGGATTCAAACATATTTACATCCGATTATAAATCAGAATTCAATTAATTCGGATTGCGATTGTGAATTGAAAGATTATAACACCGTTTCGTTAGAGAGTATCGTTGGTGATGTTGAATTGTGGTATGCAAAAGCAACAAAAACAATGCAAGAAACGAAACAGTTGTTGCCATCAATAAGAAATGGTAAACCAAATACTTTTGGTAACAGAAATGAAAATTTTAAAATAAATCAATCGGTACATTTTTTAGCATAAATGACCTCGCTGAGTTGATCCCACTACAGATGCAGGTCACAAATACAAAAGTTAATTTCTCCACAATAAATCCTCGTAAAACAAAACGTAATGTTGAAAATTTCCAAATACAGCAACGAAGGCGTAAAGTGCTTGTACGGCGCAAACCTTACATTAATGTTACATCACTAGTCAAAAGCAAAAACGAAACATATGACAATTTAAAAGTACTTTCACAGCCAAAGAAACGCCAGCGTGTTGTAATTTTCAAACATCGAATTGCAAATAAAAATCAAACAGAAAATGTTGTAAAAATGCCAGTAGAGAATAAACAGGAATTTACAAGCCCTCTACCAACACCAAATATAAGTACGATAATGAAAACTATTATACCTCTATCCCTGACACTACCAAACCCAAGTATTGGTTTGTCCACGGAGAGAGGTAGGAGAAAAAAGCAAAAAACCCTTCGAAATAGAACAAAGCAATTATACCTAAATACAAAACATTCCGAGAATTTACAGTTACAAGAGCGATCTATAAAAACAAACAGTAGTTTTACCATGCAACATAATACACAAACTAGTACTAGCTATCAAACTTCTAAAACCTACACATATATTGTTGAACGAGTTTATAACAACGAACGCGAAACATTGAAATCTATTACAACGTTTACCCGACCTAATACTCAAACGTTGTCAATAAGTTCATCAGCTTTTACGCCAAGTTAATTGTGTGTAATGTAAGGAAATATTTTTTCAAAATTTTAAGTCAAAAACTTAACTTTGTTTCATGATATTACCGAGCCTAAGCAAGGTGTGCAACAGCCTAAAAATGTGGCGATCAAATTTGGGATAGACCCAGACAAACGAGCTGACACTACACTTTATTTAAACTTCTTAATACTGTCTTTCCGTACAACGAAGCTTTTTATGGCTTATTCACTTATAAAACAATGCAGTTTAGTTTACTTTTAAAATCAATTATGTAAAATAAGTATTCTCTATAACAAAGCTCTTATTTGGCTTATTGTGGTTTGCTCCATGAAATTTCGAGGACAATATGATAAATTCCATTCTTTGGATTCTTAATTAATGCAATGCAATTACACACATACATTCACAAAATCAAGCATAACTTAATTGTAATAAAAATAACTGCTCCAGAGAATCAAATTTAGTTATTAAGCATTTTGTACAATGAATATTCATAACCCTAAATTTAAATATATGTTTTTTTTTGTAATAGCTGCATATGTTAAAGCATAGATGAAATCATAATATATATGATTTTATGATAATTGACATATTTTGACTTAATTGTGTATAAATGGGTTCTGTATATTAATATAAATGTAATGTTTTCATATTTCAGTTAAATTATAATATAAACTTATTTTATACAAAAAATCAACAATTTCTGTTTTTGCATTTACTGATGTATTTATGAATGGTATGTACATATGTTTTTTTTAGACCTTAACATCTGCAAAATTTACTTGTAAATAAAAATTAAACACAATTAAGAAAAACCGTTCTTTTGCAATGGCATAAAAATTTTAAAATTGTGAGATCGGCAATATAATCTGAAAAACATATATTCAAAATTATGAACGGAACCGAAATAATTCTTAAAAAAAATGAAATGTCCTTTTAAACCTACAAAGTCTTCCAGATTTATGTGCTTATATTGATGCTTTTAAGATTTGGGTGTTATTCAGAGATTTAGAATACAGAACCATGTAAGTGGTCAATGATGGTGCAAGCTGCTATAACTTCTGTTATAAAATTTTTTCGTCGGTTAATTAATATTTAGAAGGGTATAACAACCATACAAAGCTTGCATTAAAGCGTAGCAATATTAGAATATATTTGTTGGGACAATACCAAGCACCGGCTTGATAACGCGGCGACCCAAGCGTCCGACAGACCGAGAGGCGCACCGCCTAGCATGCGGTTGCGAAGATCACAAAGATCCCTTGATAAAAAAATGATAAATTCAAAGACATGGGAAAGTGCGGTGTTTAAAATTGGGATTGTTTCGCGTTTAACCACCACCACCAAATTCAAAACTGTGGAATATGCGTGAAATTTCGTTTAAAAGAAAGCATGAGTTGACGTACATTGCGAATTCAAATAAATGGATATTTTTGGTATGCCACCATAGAGTGTGCATGGTTCACAATTGTTAAATTTGGTTTTACAGGGACGTTAATGGCACAAGGGACACTAGTTACCAGTCCGCACCGATTTTGGTAAGTCTAGCTATAAAAATGTGAAAAATATATGCCAGCCCTAAAGCGTAAAGACCGCACAAGAACAAAGATTTTATCAAAGTTTTAAGTGTTTAGCTTTAACTGTGTCGATAAAAACGGGCGGACGGACAATCACTCTGACGAAATTCAATACCCTTTTAGAGTTTTAGTTTAAAATTTGTTATGTATATATTTATCTTAAAATAATATTGTAAATACATATGTATATTTTTTAATTGAAATTTTAAAAACATAGTTTTTGAAATGTTGAGTGCACAAGCCATTTAATGCTATCAATAAAAACTCTTGTAATTCCTACAGGATACAATAACAAAAGACACGTTAAACGCAATTCAATACATATTAATAATAAAAATGACGGAGCCAATGATACAATGTATCGGATTCATAATATTCGAAAGCTAGATAATGACAATCGCCATTTAGCTCTGTCCGACATGGGTTTGGAGGAGGCTAGATTCAATTTAGCGACACATGTTATGTCCAATGGTGTGGAATTGATTATAGCGAGTGACAAGCTCAACAAACACAGTGATAAACAATCGTCAACAATAACTCAAGGATTGACTTCAAGGGTATCCCCTCAAAAGCCCGTTACTCTTGCACCAAGTACATTAAAAAATCATATGATTCTGGCTTTGCCAACTGCTAACAAACAAGTAAATATATAACTCGCAAGCTAATAAAAAAAAACAATAACATTTTTCTTTATTTTGCCCTTCTAGGAGAATTTTACACTTTCTATTGATGATCAGTTTATAACAAAGACATGCCTCACAACTTATACGTTTCATACAACATACCTTTTGAAAGGTAGCATCACTGTAGAGAGTACAGAAAAAGTCGTTTCAAATCGACATACGGAAGAACGTAACTTTTTGCGAGCAAGCACACCATTGCGCCTAGGCTTAACTCTTTCAAATGTAGGTACAACCAATACACGTAATCATTATACAATTGATGTTTCTAAATCCATTTTAGATTCCTGAGTTGGTCGTTGGTTTATTTCCCACGACATACCATTATTATAATTCACTACAAAATAATATGGTTATCACGTCGAAATATACAGTGATTAATACAGTTACGGGACCAGAGGATTATATTTCATATTTGCAGCCATCGGAGGAAGCGACCCCACTGATGGACACAAACACATATTACAGTCGTTTAGATATTACAAAAACAAAATTGCTGCAAGACGACAAATTTAATTCGCCTAAAACAAAAATTGTGATAGATGAGAATATACTTACACAGGTTGTAATTACCGAATCAATACCGGGACGCGGTTCATTAACAATTCAAACAAAGATAAGCGATGAAATGCATGATGATGTTCATATATATGCAACAAAAACTTATTTAACAACTATTACATATATAGCAACATATACATCTAAAACTTTGTTGCAGCCCATGAAAATTGAGAATAATGACATACCAGTTAGTATTCATACGAAAGTATTAGTAAATACCATCACCGATATCGTGCCAAGTACGCTATTGAAACCAGAGCTTGTATCAATGTTTCGAACTGAGCTTATGCAAAAGAAAGGAAAAAATGATCGAAAGGTTTTTGTCACTGTCGCGACTTTAGTTAGTGGCGAAACGCTGAACGTAACTGCTGTAAAGTTAAGTAAATTACAACCAACAACATATTCGGTACCAATTAGAAGCAGTTATTTAAAGTTCACTACAAATTCATCTTCAAATGCTACCATTAATCCATACACTGTTCAAAATAAAATTAATATTGAAAAAACCCAAACATTAAGTCCCGTAACAGATGATCCAATATTATCCGAATCGGAAATTAAAGATGTATATGTAAGACCAATAAATGAATCTCCATCAATACCATCACCAAATGTTGTGCAGATAATTGGATCATTTAATTTACAAAGTTTGCGGCCTGTTTTAAATGCCATGGCTAATATTATACAAAAAAACATTGTCAACAGGCAGCAGACCCCAGCACAACAAACAAAAGAAATACCACCAATTGGCCTAAGCACCAACATATATATACCAAATCAGAGTTCAACATTCACTGAAGATAAGCCGATGTATATACCACTTCAGGTAGCTTCCCACACGCATCCAATGTTTGATAACAATCCAAATCAATATACAAAACAAAAAAACAAACCTGATACTATAAATTCTTATGATAATTTAAGTAAACTAACAGCACATACTTTGCACATTAATCCACCAGAACGAGAGCAAGGTCTATATTTTCCCGATGTCGATTGGCTGTTAAATCAAGATAATATTTCTCAAAACAAGCATAAAGCACTCGTTGGATATCAAAAGTCCTTGCTTAATAATGGCATTCCTATACGACCTGGTGAAGTCATTAATGCTCATGCTGATGTAATTATTGGAAGACCGAATGGCATTGGTTTAGGTTTTCAAACTCACCTTTTGCAATCAAGTGCAAGTCTAGAATCAATAACTCTAAAACCAAAATCTTTGATTGAATACGGCCACCGAATGGCTATCAACTATAATAATATGTCGCCATTTACAAAAAAAACATGGTTACCACCACAAATTGCACTTTCACTTACGCCACCGCACATAATACCGCTGCATGCAGGATCGTTACATAATTATGAAATTTTAAATATAAACCCCACTAAAAACTATGACAGTATTTTAAGACCATCACAAACTTTAAAGTTGAAATTATCTTCATCGTTACCAGCAAATATTTTAAAAGCTCCAGCTGTTCGATTACCAATTGACAATGATAATTCTTTAAAAAGTGGACACATTTTTGGTTCGCACCAGCAAATATTGAATTTAAATTTAGAGCTTAATAATAATGAAATATTAGAAATCAAAACCATCCCACAAATATTCAGTACAAAATTTTCGGCTGTAACTAGGCCACCTAGCAGAAGTAGTAGTACCTCCATTCAAATTCTCTCTCCGGCAGCACATCAACAAATTAATTTGAAAACAAATGTGCTTAGTCATAATGTGAATATGAATGCGCCACCCTTGACGTTTAAGAAAGACAATGATAACTATCCACTTGCCACAGCAGTTCGTGGACACATTGCACCAGCACCGATGCCATTAATTAAAATACCCCATAATACAACGCATGTTGAAGTGCAATTGACACCTCAAAATAATCGACTAACTGTTGAGCTGCCACAGGAAAATCTAAAAAATACGCAATCCACAACGAGCATTTCGTTTAAGCATCAACGTAATCAAAACTTTTCTAAGAATAGCAGCAATAATTTAGCACTGCTTCAGATACTCAGTGCAAAAGTAAATAACAATAAATTTGCATTCGCCAATAAAACGATACCCTTATCGATCAAAACATTTAATACAGCAAATGAATTTATTCAAGAACCCAAAATAACAAGAAATTGGTACGATCAACCGGCATCTACAAGCATACCCGATTTAGATCAAGTTGAAACAAACTTAATTCGGACTGAAAACACACATAGAAGATATCCTTCTGCGGCGTATGCAAAGCTTATCTTCACAAACTCAACAAAAGTCGAGGAGCAATTTAATGGACATGATGTCGACAATGATAAAATAGAGCAACAAGAAGATCAAAAAGCTGAATTGGCAACCTATAATAAAAACATTATTTTATCAAAAACAGACATCCGTTTGCCTTTTAAAGCTTACACTCCATTTCTTCATAATACGAACATAAGTAGGCTTAGCTCAAACCCTCCAAAAAAGCACTTCCATTCGAAAGCGCCAATAGTGGAGACATTAAACCTTACCAATATGTGGACAACGATGACTCAGATTAACAACAACAACAAGATCAGTTTAGGCCAACCATTTAGTAGGCAAAATGTGACTCAATTGAATAACGATTACTCCGCCCTTATAAAAATTGAAGAAACGAAAGCAAAAAAGGTGTTTTTAGCAACTGGTCTAAGCTTTAGCCCACCGTCTCTTAACATTGCACCAACATATTCGAAAGATACATTATTATTTGGGATTGATCATGATGTTGCTGGGTTAATACCACCACCGTCAGTTAACAGCTACATATTAGCATCAACGATAGCAATTGGATTGTCCAACTCCCAAGAACTTCCATATACTTATTTAGGTTCGACAAATTTGGAATCATCAATAATTGTGAAGAATCCACTAAGATTGGAAGATCAACGATCTTTATTAATTAGCCACGAAAACTATTTATTTGAGACACTGCACAAATTGAAAATACCAAACACTAAAACATTTACCACTGCACCTAATGCCGGATCCATATCCACTCCAAGTGTCATTGAATTATCGCCAAATCCAAATTTCTCAACTAAGGTGATATTAAAACCGACAACTACAAATTTAAAAACTGCACCATCATTGATGTCACACGTAAGTTGGAATATAAAAGCATTCAGTGTCAATCACGGTTCATTCAATTTGTTGAAATCTTCGGAGGAACTTTTCTTAAAAGATACGAAGACTCCATTTGTAATGAAAGATATTACAATTATTAAAAGTGCCTCCAGCACAGTAGAGAAAAACAAAGAAGATAACCACCTTAATCATGATATTCATGCCAAACTTCAAAGCACATTGGTAACAAGCGAACAAACATATTCTTATAGCAAAACACAATCATCACTTAGCTCAACAATAGTGTCGTCAGTGTTAATGGGAAAAAGCCAAATAATTAAAAAGCCTACCAAAACTCAAACTAAAAGTAATCCAAAAACTTATAATTTAACACCAACACGTTTAATGACCGAAAAAACATTTTCCAAACATTTATCATCAGTTGAAAAATTAAAAACTTCAGCTGAACAGTTTCTACCCGATATTTCAAGTATTTCAGTTGTAATGAAAAAATCATCTAAGAAAGATCAAAGCGATATTATTGCCTTAGCTACTGTTTCTTTAGACTATGATATATTTGATACACCCACACGAGACGAAGAGATATTGCCACCCATCAATTCGAACAGTGTATTTCTTGGTGGGGTAATAACTTCAACAGCATCAAAGACAAAATCTACACAGGATCCAGGTTTAAAGCCAACCGACACCTGCAATCCAGCATGCAAATCCAAAAAAAATGAGATATGCTCAAGTCAGCCAGAAGGATACGAGAGCCGGTGTGAATGCCGTTTAGGATTTGCGCGAATGTTCCCCGATCGTCCATGCAAGCGTGAGTATTTTGTTTTAATCATAAGTTTATTGCTCACCATCCGTAATTTTTTTGTAGCTACATATACTTTTGACATTCGTTTACCAACAAGCCGTATTGGAAATTACCAACTTAAATTCAGCATTGATTTTATCAACAAATCTACGAGCCAATATAGACATTTAAATTCAATTATTCTTGACGCTATTGATCGAATGGTAATGCAATCCGATTTCCGTGATGTCTACTATAGAGTACAATTAAAAGAATTCTATTCGAGCCGAGATGATACTGTTATGAGTAGTTTCTTGTTGCAGGTATAAAATATACAACCAGATTTTTTTTTTAAGTTGCCATTTCTATGTTAAATAATCAATTTGATTACTATTTAATTTCAGTTGTCTGAAAACAGTGACGAAAAAAGTTTGGAAACTGTTTTCAAAAAGCACTTGCGTCAGGGTAACTACAGTGTCGGAGGCACTGAGCTATATACTTCAGAGGCTGATATTAAATTATTGACTGTTAAAGGTTAGTTACTTTTTAATAAATATACATGTTTGTATACATAGACTTTTTTGATTGTCAATAGGTCTGTCTAATTTTGCTGTGTTTATATTCTACTGTTGGATCTGTCATTTATCGTTTTAATTAATTTTTACTTTATTATTTTTAGTTGTTTGAAATCTAGTAAAACACTATTGACTAAAGAAAAACATATTTATTATTCTGTTACTATAATTTTTCTTGAAATGTTTACTTACTTATAGATTTCGATGAATGTGGCAAAAATAAATTCAACGACTGTTCGTCGCATGCGCACTGTTTCAATTTAGTTGGCAGCTATACGTGTAGCTGCAAAGATGGCTACGTTGACTTATCGGATAATCCAAAATATCCCGGACGACTCTGTACAGATCATATTTTTGGCTGTGAATCATGCAACTATCATGGAAATTGCTATTCGCAAACATTAAATGGACCGGTAGTTTGCGAATGCTTTAGTTGGCATGCGGGAGCTAAATGTCAGTTGAACTTAAAGATTCTCTTATTCAGTTTTATTGCTATTGGTACTTTGTTCATATTTTTGCTAATCTGCATACTGCTGATCTATTCACGGCGTCAAATAAATGGTGGTACAAGAAGTCCCATTTTTATAACCGCATCCAATTATCGTCCCACTATGTTGAATTCATCATCGTGCAATAAATCTGTTATCCGTGAGTGCAATATGGAAACGCACACAACCTTAGTAGATTCTACCAGCGAATCCAGTCATATTTCGGAGGCATATTCGATCAATGTAAATTCCAAGTAATCATATGTTCAGTTATGAAAATCTTTTAAAGCTATTTTTATCGACTTTTTAGATAAAATCAATTCGAAACGAACGCGAAAATGTTGTTTTAAAAGAACCCAAGCTAACCAACCTCTACTGCTTCGACGCAGTTGGAGCCGAACAATCGGACCGATCACTCACAGTTATGATACCACGAGCAAAGTTCTATCATCCAACAGTTATACCGACTGCCCAACTCACAGACGGAAATATTGTGCCCAACGGAACGTCACATTATTATTCAAGCGATAAAGTTCAGAAAGAAGCAAATCAAGAACAGCTTAAATCATCGTTCAAAGAAAAACCGATACTATGTGATGAAGGGGCATTGGTGTCGGCTGGCTTTGAAGTTTCTGCTATAGTAGGAAATCAAAAAGTAGCAAAACCAAATTGTAAAGAAAAAGTTGAGTGGAGCGAATCTGGAAATACTTCCTCTGAATCCTCGAAGATTTACAATAAAAAACATAATAATCCTATTTTACATTCAGCCGAGTAAGTTATAATAGCGGGTTTTTTATATTTGATTTGGTTTTGTGTTTAATATCTAGACCTATTAAATGGGTTAACTGAAATAAGCAATCATTTCTTACTTGATTTGGCCATGTCTGTTTGACTGCCTTTCCCTCTGATTACATGTCCTCTTTATATGTGAATAAATTAATCTCAGAGACTACAAATACTAAAAATCATAACTTTTACTAAACCATAGGCACATCACGTTTATTAAAAAAAACTATTACTCATTCAGTTTTCGTTATACAGTTATAATTCATTTTTAACTTTAAAAAATTAAAAAAGCAGGTTTTCAGATAATCTATTCTAAATTAAATAGTAATCCGTTATAACGCACCGACGATACAGATGCTTGATGTATTCACGCTCAGAGTCTCAGACTCTTGCACATATGTACATACATATACGGCAGAACAGATTGTACGCTATAAACTTAGGGTTCAAAGAATATTCTAGTCTAGAGCATCTCCCCCGACTAATACATTTTCACTTGATATATTTTATATTTTTGTGTATATTCTATTTAATACTAATTATACAACATTTTAAGCGATATTCCTTATAAGTTTTTTATTAGCTGGGTTTATTTCCGGCTACAAAACTGTAAATTAAATTCTTTTTAGTCACAGTCAGAATTTTTTATTTTAATTCCTAGGACTTAAAAAATTAGTGACTGCAATTTTTACTATGATTTGTACTACTTAAAGAATTTATGGCCAAGCCTTGAATTTCATGCCAGTCGCACGCAATCTGTATTTTGTTTATATACTCTGATACATTTTAGCAACTAGAGTCACCAACTCTGGTAGGAAGACAGCTGGTAAAACTCCCCACAAATCTATTCGGGCTATGAAGCTTTTAAGCTAGTAACATAATTCGGCAGAAAGTTAGCTACAACCTGGCTATTATTTCGCGGGTTTTTAAACAAACTAACCAAAATTGGTTAAAAAATAGCTGGTAATATGTATTAAAGTTTTGGATACCACTAGTCTCTTAAAATCTAAATTCTCTATATATTCTACGGTTTTGGCTAGGTTGTGGTGGCAATGTAGCTAATGCCAAAGGATTCATTAAACTGTCTAAAACAAAGTCGGTTTTTTTTTCTGGGTATCAAAATGCTCCGGAAATAAAAATATATATATCAAAACATTGTAAAGTTTCAAAACGTATTTGTGTTTGAACTACGGATTTAAAAATGGAAAACTCATTATACATATAAGCAAACCGCACTAAAAAGTTAACAAAAAACCAGTGCTATCAAAACTTACTCGTTGTCAAACATTATATTTAGCTTTACATAAAACTTTTTATGTTATAGAAATGCAGATGTACGGTCTTTCGATGAAACTACAGTTCAGGCTATAACGAAGTCAATGCATCTTTGCTTTGACATGCAGACTCAAAGCAATGTAAATGAGGTAATGATGATACTGAAACCTTTTTAATTATTGTTAAATAAGTTAATTATATAGGAAGCAAACACAATGACTGAACGTGATATTGGATCTACATTTTTGCTGCCGCATACACATCTTTATAAACCAGAAAAGGTAAAAAATGTACAACTTAAAAAAAAATAAAAACTAACACTGATGAAATTGAAAAACAAACAAGCAAACTCACAAAGTGTGATTTTTTACAATGCTAAGAATTTTCCCAAATCATAGCGTATATCAATCAGTTCTTCTACGTTGTCCAGTTTCTTCCACTTTGTCGAGTACCTAAGAAGCCAATAAGATGAATATTGTCCATTTGTCGTTAGGGAAAATTCAAAGCATAATACAATGAATATTAATTAACCCGAAAATTTTTAAACTCTCGATTTTATTTTCTAAAAACTAGTTTTCTTGCAATGTTATTACTTATTATAAATTACAATATAAAATAACTTCATCAATTTTTTAATTATAGGTTGAAAGTGATCTGTCCGGATTTGACTCCATTTAAAAATGTATAGCAAATTTACTTATTATAATGCAGTTTTTTTTCGGTTGTTGTATATATAATGTTGAAAAACAGATTTGAGCGTAATAATATAAATTGAGCTCATTGCTTTTGCAAAACATAATAATAATACGTCAAATATTTTGTTGTGTTTATGTTTACTGTAATGCAAAGTAATTAAGTACTTGAATTTATCTTTTTAATTGTGCTTAACATTTTAATTTATTTTCTTTTTTATGTTTAGAAGTTGACACAATTTATATATGTAATATTATAAATTACTTAAAAATAAATACAACGTCAAATACTAATAAAGACAATAAGGGTAAAAATAATATATGTATGCATGCTTGTATATAGTATGCATGTTCATAGCAATTATATTTTTTATTTTATTTAATAAGACAATTTTGTGCCAGCAAACTAGTTTGTTAGTCGATGAAAATATTAAAGCAATAAATACTGAAATTATTACAAAAATAAAAACAAAAACACTATATGTAATATACTATATGTATCTTAATATATATGAATAAGCACGCATTTTAAGAAGAACACATTCGGTGGATTCACAGATAAGTGATAAATTGTACCATCCACTGATTTGTCCACATTTTGACATTTGGTCAGTTGTTGGTTAAATAAATATATATTGCAGCATGGGTTGTAAACTAAGTAATATCGGAACATCGATCAGATTCATATATTGAAAGATGAAGTTTAAAAGGAAATAGAAAATGAGTTTTATATATTAATTTAAAATAAAACTTAAAAATGGCAAATTCAAAAAAAAACAAGTTGGATGTAGTCAAAAAAAAACTCGACCGATTTTAAAGAATACATATACTTTATGAGGACGGATATATTTTGCTAACAAACTTTTGTACAAAGGTAAAGCAGTATTCAAACTAAACTCTAAAAAAATAAGGCATGCGTTTTTATACCCAAAAAACTTCCGGATGGCCGATATCTAAGAAGCAAATTAAATTCAGTACTTTCTTGAAGGTTTTTTTCCTATCTCCAGAAACAATCAAAGCGCGTATAAATACAAAACATGAATATCAAAAACTAAAAGCAATAACATAAACAAAAAAAATACTGATGGTATAAAAAAAATACGCGTTAAATATGTTTATTTTTATATATTTAAGTTAAAATTTCTAAATAGACATTTAAATTTTGTGTAATGATTAAAACAACAGTTGAAATTTAATATTTGCTCCTAACCTATTTGAAGGTAAAATAAAATCGATTCTTTTATTACTGAATTGGATCGATTGGTAAATCGAAATGCGGAACACAATAAACTGGTCCTTTTCAATTACATTTCCCTTGTAGCCATCTAAATGGAAATCGGTGGTGGTGTAAAAAAAAATAAATTCACGTTCTTCAGGTATGTTTCACCCGCAGGCATACATACAAACGGCGAATAGGTTCTGTGACTAAAGTCCGTGCTGCTACTCACCATTCAGTAAGTAAAACAATTAGTGTATTGAGATGTATTTTCCGCGCTGCCTACTCAATCTCCCTTTTAATTCTGTCTCTCTTTTCATCAAAGATTAGGCTAATGTGAATGAGGTGCTCTGATGCTGGCCTTATAAGCAAGAGTAAAAAAAATGTAATTAAGCTAACTTAAATCAGCATCAATTTCGAAAAGGGAGATAACAGTTAAGGCCACTGGAAATATAAAAACAAATATATGCACATACAAAATTTAAGCATGTTTAAATTTTTGTTGGATGTTACAAATAATTTAATTATTTAATTTCCAGCCCAAAAAATTTAATTTTTTTTGTTTAGAAAAAGTATACAACTATTTGAAACACCTATTGGCATGATTGGACTCGCAATCGTGGTATTTGATGAAACTGCTTGGTTTTTGTCTTTTACTTTCTTTGCCTATACTTTACGCTTACTTTATATGGTCGAAACAGTTACCCACTTACATGGCAAGAGCACAGGTTAGCAGAACAAATTGATGCTCTGATGCTTGCTTATTCATTTAAAAACTCAACGGAGTAAACTGAAGACTCAGCCTGTTTTTCTTCTTCTTTTGTGATTAGTTCACTATGAATCTTCTCTATTCTGCTGGAGTTTCGACACTGAGGTTAACCCAGTTATCGACCGCGAATTCAAAGTAGGTTTTTCGGCGAACTAGATTGCTTCTTCTTAAATTTTTCAGTGGAAATGAAAGTAAAATGTTCTGTGAATCTCTGGAATTTTGGTAATTTGGAAAATCTAAATTAATGACCGAGAAAAACAGCACATTATCCTGGATTTATCTAAAGCTGAAGAGTTTCTCTTATTATTTTGTGCAAACTTAAGTCCAGTTGTCCCTTTCTGTCGAAGGTATAGATCGAATAAAGTTGGAAGTTCACGATTTTGGCTATGCTTAAACGGTGACCACTTTCGAAGATATATATTAAGCAGAAATTGTAACCGAATTTTAAGAATGGGCAATATTCCATTATTTAACGTACAATTATTCTAAAAATTATTTTACTATCACAAATCAGACAACCAAATTAAATCCATTGTATTGAATTTACCCTCGAATCGAAACTTTAAGGTAAAACTTTATGAAAAAAAAATAATAAAATTAAAATACATTTAAAATCAGTAAGGTAGAAATGGCTGTACACCGCAGCATTGAAAACTTGCAAATAGAATTGGCAAATGCTGCACTAGCGGAAGCTACTTGTAAAATTTGTCAAAAACCATTATTAGGAGAAAGTTCCACAATGCGAATTTTGTCAACTTCCTGTTAGCACCTTTATCACGAAAACTGTATTTCCGATTGGGTGGAAGATTTCAAAGAGTGCCCAGAGTGTCAAAAGCTTGTACATGCTCGTGAGTTAAAACAAGTTATGATGGCACCAGAGACCGCAGAGCCTCAAGTTCCCACAGGTGCTATGCCTAAAGTGCATTGCACTAGACAACAAACACAGAGAAAGCAACAAAGTAAACAACGAAAGGAGATTAACACTGTGGAATTAGAAACCATAAATTTAGATCAGTCTAATCGTAAGCCAGGTAGACCAGCCAGAGGCAGAAATACTATACAAAGAGAAACAAGAAATCGTTTAGTATCAGGAAATGGTCAAGGAGGTGTTTCAAGAGACATCGACTACAATAGAATTTTTTCTCAAATAGAGCAGATTGTCTCACGGCAACTGTCCAATTTGAACTTACATAATAACTCAGCAGAGCTTAGCGATCGTGCGAATCTAACCCGAAATAGCATGGGTTCATCGGATCTTGCACGCATTCCAGTTCGGATTAACCCCGAAAAGATAACTCAGCAGATTCATAGCTGGAACATTAAATTTGACGGATCAACCAAGGGAGTCACAGTCGAAGAGTTCATTTATCGTATTAGAACTCTGACTGAAGACAGTTTGAATAATGATTTTGATGCAGTCTGTAAGAATTTACACATTTTGCTAGTAGGAAAGGCTAGGGAGTGGTACTGGAGGTATCGCAAAGAGTGTTCTCGCATTGTTTGGTCAGACTTTTGCGCTGCTCTAAAGCACCAGTATAAAGATTACAGAAATGACTCGGAGATTTTAGAAGATATCCGCGGGCGCAAGCAAAAGCCAGGGGAATCTTTCGAGACTTTCTATGATGAGATTATGATTCTCTTAGCTAGAATGTCTACTTCCATTCCGGAGGAACAATTTATAGAGATGCTTATGCGAAATTTATTACCAGATATTTGTCATGAACTGTTGTATGTACCCATACATTCAATAGCTCATTTACGCAAATTGGTACAAATGCGTGAAATTTTATTAAGATAGGTAACAGTTAAACGCATGATGAAACCACAAGTTAATCAACTTGGCGTTAGGCGAAACATCTCGGCAGTGGAAGAAACGGTTTCTAGCTCTGAAGTAGATCAGGACCAGGTGTCCATTGAGGCAGTGCAAGCACCACCTAAGGTATATCGCTGCTGGAACTGTGACACCGAAGGACATGGGTGGGATATGTGTATACAAAAAAGGAAAATATTTTGGTATGGCTGTGGAGCAAAGAATGTTTACAAACCACAATGCACAGTATGTCACGCTAGGAAATCGGAAAACGGGAAAAAGGGTCCATTCAACAGCAAGGCTCGAATGGCCCCGAAAACTCAATAAAACTTTCAAATACTTATTTACCGGCTAGCTCAGAGGATTCTCTGAAAGCTAAAATTTTACCAGAGGCGACAACAAAATTATCTTTAGCAGAAAAGGAGGCAGTTTGTCCTCTCTTATATCCAATCAGGCCATATCATGAACGACTGAAGAACTATCTTGCAACAAAAGCTCGTATATTCGGGTCCAGCAGTAGTTATACACGCAGTTGTCCGAAACGTTCGACACTACGGATACGTAACTTTTGGAGAAACGTGCGACAAACAAAGCGTCAGCTTATCTCAGCTATAGTTAATCAGCAATCTGATGGACGGTATTATGTAGAGGTATCTTTCTTAAATTTCGTGGAAGGGTTATTAGATACAGGTGCAAATCTCAGTTGCATGGGTTCGACCTTAGCTGCAGAAGATTGGACACAATATCCCCAGTATCATCGTATTGCTTCACATGAAAACACTGCTGATGGTCGTTCGCATTCAGTAATTGGTTATTTAAATGTTAAAGTAAAATATAAAAATATTATTCGTTCCATTAAACTTTTTATTATACCTTCAATTGCAAAGCGCCTTATTTTAGGTGTGGACTTTTGGAAAGAGTTTCAGTTAGCACCCAGCCTTATTTCCTGTTTAGAGGCTGAACAAATATCAGAAGACAGTTTAGTAGATAGTAATGCTTACTAATTGAATGAAGTGCAACGGAGTCAGTTGAATGCAGTGATTTCGCTATTTCCCTCTTTTGAAAAGCAAGGCTTGGTGAAAAACTACATTGCTTGAGCATCATATTGATGTTGGTGAGGCCAAACCGATTAAGCAAAGATTTTATCCAGTGTCACCAGCGGTGGAAAAACTGATGTACACGAAATAGATGAGTTGAATTAGGAGTGATTGAAAAGTCCAGTAGTCCATGGAGCTCTCCGATGAGGCTTGTGGTAAAACCTGGCAAGGTTTGATTATGTTTGGATGCGCGAAAGCTTAATGATTGCACCAAGAAAGACGCATATCCATTACCGAGCATCGAAGGCATATTTGCGAGATTACCAAAGGCAAATATCATATCGAAAATCGATTTGAAAGATGCATATTGGCAAATAGCGTTGTCAGAAACATCGAAAAGCGTGACAGCATTTACAGTACCGGGACGTCCGTTATATCAATTTACGGTGATGCCTTTCGGTCTATGCAATGCTCCACAGACAATGTGCAGGCTTATGGATGAAGTCATTCCGCCTGAGCTGAAACATTGCTGTTTTGGATACCTTGATGACTTATGTGTAGTGTCGGCAGGCTTTGACTCACATATAATGATTTTAATGCGATTGGCAGAGCGATTTCGTAACGCAAATCTTACGCTTAATCTAAGCAAAAGTAAGTTTTGTGTCACGGAAATAAGATATTTGGGATATATAGTCGGAAGAGGCGGAATTGCTACTGATCCGAGCAAGATTGAATCGATTCTTAATTGGCCTGTACCAAAGACTCTGAAACAGACTCGGGGATTTTTAGGTTTAGCAGGGTGGTATAGACGGTTTATTTCAAATTTTGCGGAAATCACCACGCCTATAACCGATCTACTATCTTGTAAAACGAAGTTTGTATGCACAGATAGCGCACAAAAAGCGTTTGTACAGCTGAAAGATTTACTGACCTCAGCACCTGTTCTGCAAAATCCTGATTTTAGTCAGAAATACTTCCTTCATTGCGATGCAAGCAATTATGGCGTTGGCGCAGTGCTTGTGCAGTTGAATGAAAAAGGGGAAGAAAAACCAGTGGCATACATGTCAAAGAAATTAAATTCGGCACAGCGCAATTATAGCGTTACTGAAAAAGAGTGTTTAGCAGTCGTATTAGGAATTGAACGATTTCGATGCTATTTGGAGTTGCAAGATTTTGAAGTTATTACAGATCATTCGAGTTTGGCATGGCTTATGAAACAAGCAAACCTTAAAGGGCGATTAGCGAGATGGGCAATGCAACTTCAGGGATACAAATTCGCTGTTAGCCATCGGAGAGGGCGAGATAATGTAGTGCCTGACGCTTTGTCTCGAATGTATGCTAAAGAAATGGCAGCAATAGAGTCGTATGGTCCAGAGATTGACCTAAGTTCTTCATGTTTTAAGGATACTGAGTACCAGAACCTGAAAGTAAAAGTTTTAGAAAACGAAAGCTCGTATCCGGATATAAGGATTGCAGATAACTTTATTTATATTCGCACAGAACATGACGATGGTTCAGAAGAGGCTAAGGTTCAGATGTGGAAACTCTGGGTTCCAAAAGGCCTAACTGAATCTGTTATTAGACGTGCACATGATGTTGTCATAGCGGCACATGGCGGCATGAACAAAACACTTGAGATTATTCGCAGGCAGTTTTACTGGCCCGGAATGGTAACTCAAGTGCGTGAATTCGTTCGAAACTGTGAGATTTGCAAAACTACTAAAGCTCCCAATATATCGCTAAACCCTCCGATGGGTCAAAAAGCAGAATCGCATCGTCCCTTTCAGCGAATTTATGTGGATATTCTCGGTCCATATCCTAGAAGTAAGCAAGGTTATATTGGCATTATTGTTTTAGACCATTTTTGAAAGTTTCACTGGCTTTGTTTGTTAAAAAAATTTACGGCAAGAGCAGTGCAACAATTTTTACAAGATCACATTTTCTTTACGTACGGAGTTCCTGAACTACTTATTAGTGACAATGGCTCACAGTTTAAAGCTAGCGAGTTCAAAGCGTTCCTCACCTCTTTATATTCGCCACAATCAAACGCGTCAGAACGAGTGAACAGATCCATTGTTTCGGCAGTTCGAGCCTACTTAAATTCGGATCAGAGAGATTGGAATCAGCATATTCACGGCATTAGCTGTGCGCTTCGAAATTCAGTGCATCAGAGTATCGGATGTTCCCCATATCATGCCTTATTTGGTTTTAACATGATTACTCATGCCGCGGATTTCAAATTGCTTAAGAATGTGAACTTGTTAACTGAGTCAGTTAATCCTCTTAAACGGGATGATCAACTTGCTTTATTACGAAAAGCCTTACGTACAAATATGACGGACGCTTATGATAAGCAAGCTAGAAGTTACAGCTTAAGGACACGCAATGTAAATTTTAGAATCAAGAAGTTTTTCGGCGTAACTTTATCCAAAGCAACCATTTGCAACTATTAATGCTAAGCTTTGTCCATCGTTTTTTAAAGCTCTTGTCCGAGAGAAATTGGGTAGCTCTTATTATATGCTAGAAGATCTTCAAGGAAAACTGGTTGGAACGTTTCATGCTAAGGACATTCGTCCATAACAACACACCTTGACGAACACTCTAGGAATGATTTCTGTCTAACTCGCGCAGTAAAGTCCTTCAAATTAGACAGTGGTTGTAGTGTACGCATTTTGCACAACTAAATTATTTGAATAATAAATTTAAACATTACTCAGATTAATAATGATTAGTACATAAAAAGTAAATATGTACATTTGTAGGTTGCTGATTGATCACAACGCCCATATATTTAGGTAAATGGTTTCGGTATCGGCTTATCTCACATGTAAGCTGAGCTCGCATGCGCACGTTTAAAAGCTTACCGATGCAGCGGACAAAGCTTGCACTCAGTTTAGCGTCTCTTTCACTCAAAAGCTCAGCGATGCAGCGGCTTTAGGCTTGCGTTCATTCAGCGCTGCTCATGCGCATAAACTTTCGTTTAAAAGCTCAAGAACATTTAGGCTGTTGGCGATTGCGCTCTCAGCATAGAGGAGATTCTACTTTTGCATGTTTTGGCAAATACACCTATTATTGTGCGTGCGGTGTATTTTTTGACCGTCACCACGTGAAACATTTTTTGCTGAAAGTGATTCAAAAATTTTGAATTTCTGCTGTGTGTGTCTCGACTTACGAAACTAGAAATAAATGAATGACAGAGCTTTCTGGCGCCACAAATTAGCAAGTTGTCAAAAATGTGCATACCTTATTAATTGCAACATGAGATAAGCTTTGCTTCAGTTTCTGCACTGCTGTCCACTTAATTCTGAACCGTGTTATTTTTACTTTACAATCCATCTAATATTATTTAAAAAGAAACACTTCAGGCATAGTCTGAGCAGTCAAACATAGTACGTTAAACATTATACCCTTTTTACCTAGTTGTAAAAAAAATATATACACTTTTATGTGTGTGGGTGTTACTTGCTTTAATTGTTCGATAGCATATTTGTTTTAAGTATACCGGTCATGATGAAGTAGTAACCTTAGCGCCGTTTTTTCAACATAATAAGTTTTGGAAATTTAGGTGGTACAGTCAAAAATTCTCAAGACGGGAATGCTCGATTACTGGAAAACCCTGACAAGAGATGGATATGTTTGAACGTCCGAGATGGGGTGCGACCAAACGACAAGTGTCGTACCCGAAATAGAGTCCAAATAGGGGTGGTTGATAAAATGCTATAGCCTGAAACGTTTTCAAATGGACGGTGGACGGTCGATGCTTGCTCGGGTATGTTACGAACATATGTACACATAGGGCCACAAAGTGTTAAGGGTTTGTGGAAATAAGTTGAGCAGAGGCGTCGAAATCAGAGGGTTTTATAGGAAAAACCTTAGCAGGTTTGTCCAAGCAACCCCCTTAGAAAATTGCATTTTGGGTCACTGAACTTTTGTCTAAACATTTGCCGTGTATTAAAGCTGAAACGTACCTGTTCGACCGTTAACAGTTTACACAATACTTCAATCTACAGAAATATTTTTTTATACTATATACAACCAGATAGGGGTTGGACTGGCCAGAGAATAACTTGTCGCACAGGAGTAGTATCTGTTCAACCTGCAGAATAGTTGCAGCCACTCGTGTGAATCAGTCCAATTATAAAAAAAACGAGCATTGATTATTACTGTTAAATAATTACTAAAAATTCAAACAAATACTAATATCGGTATGTGCTGTAAAAATTGTATATTTATATAAGTTTTAGGAAGTATCAAAACAATATATGTATTTCAATGTGTAGAACGAAAAGTAAAATCCTGAAAATCTTCTCTGTATTGTATAATTATGGTAATTTATTAACTTGAGTGTGATCTTGTTGCGGCAACGAGTAAAGGTGAATTTATATTTGTATTTGCATGGTATAACTTTTATAAAAAAACATACTTGATCTGTCTGTTTTAATAAGGCACGCACAAGATTAATAATTAATAACAAAATGAATTTTAAATAAATCCACTCAAAAGTAACAATAAAAATTGCTCGAAGAACATTAAGCTGAATAAAATTAAGCACATATAGCTGAATGAAACAATCAAATTAGGTGTTTATTGTTGTATTGCAATCAGGTTTTTACTTTTATTAATATGTATTATTATGTACACATGTTAATTTAGCCGCCGTATCTACTTATTTGTCAGAATACCTCAACTTTACGTTTAATTAAAATATTTATTGATTGCCAATGGCTATAACAACAAATCAGACTTTACTTTTTTATGTACATGAGCCGTTAATAAAAAATTATGTATGTGATTAACAGAAGAAAGCATTTCAAACCGCATACGCAACAGACGCCGTTTTGAATTTTGAAACGACCGTGTCATTTCGATCGCATCCCCCTCAGAGGCTACAAAAGCTAGCCACTCAAAATTTTTCAAACCATCTCTCCCAATCTAAACAACAAAGATGAAATCATCAATCAATATAATGATTCGTTAGAATTACCGGAGTTTCTAAAGTTCAAATTTGACTCAATGATCAATTTTTTTTATGTATAATATTTAATTCTCTCTGCAAAAAAGAGAAATAAATAAATATAACTAAATATATGTATGCTGGTCAAGGTATAATTGTGATGCAATTTTATTATAAAAAATGGCGCTAGCAATGTTTTTTTAGAGCGCATGTCCTTACCCCAGACGGGGTTTATTTACTACCCTCCTGGTACTAGCCAATCACGCTAGTATGCCAAAATGTTTCCATGGGTAAGATGATAGCCAATGGCAAGTTCTTATATTCATCTTGGTAAAAGTGACCAAGCTTATCAATAAACAGGCACATATCTTATTTTTAATATTAATATAATTTTCGTTTGCCCAAGACGTAAGAATCACATATCTTAGTTATCTATACCAAATTAGTATTTTTGACTGTAGCATAAAATATAAAAGAAACAAAGTTAAAGTTTTATCAAAGGCTATTATTCAATGTTCTGACAGCAAGCAGTGTGAAAGGAATTTTTTGGAAATTACGCTCCAAAAATATTTTTTTTAGAAAAATTAGTTAAATTCGTCTGGCTTGAAATAAAAAAAAGCAAATAACAATACAACTCATTTTTATACAATAAAAATACCGGAAGGTACCTAATGTAAAAACAATGATAGTCCGATTGACTTAAAACTTTCTTTGCAAGCATTTATGTAAAGAAGTAATTATAAATATGCCTTACCGTTTAAAAAAAACCGTTAAATATTCCTAAAGAATTCTTTAGAAATATATATATTTCATATAGGTTTAATCAAGTTGAGATTAGAAAAGCACAGCCTGCCAGAAACTGTGTTATTCATCGATTCTTTGCATTATTCGCTTAATGAGCGCTTAGGTTAATTTACAGAGAAGTCTTTAAGACATTTTTATTTGTTTTATATAATTTGTAAGCTGCAAATTAATAGACATGCTAGAACACAAACAGCTGAGTGATTAAACAATTTGTTATTAAACTCTGTACCGAACAAAAGAAGCAAAAAGATAATGATTACAACTACCAAAAACAAATCATTTGGAACTGGAAGTAAAATAACTGCAAAATGCCGTCAAATCGTTCGCGCTGTAGAGCTTGATGAGTCTGATGAGGAGCGTGAGTTAACCAACCTAAATTGGCTACTAAGAAATCAGAATTTGACGTGGCCAAAATCAATAAATACAAATTTGGAAGAAGATATCTATACAATTCAATCCAGCAATCCGAAACTAACAGTTGATAGCGAAAATATAAATACTTCTAAGAAACACAAGTTATCTGATTTAAATATACCAAAGACTATGACTAACAAATACCTTACACGAAACATCGTAATGTTTAACGAGTCCAAAGCTACGTCAACAGCTCATTCTAAACGGCCAAGTCCAGCTGAACGATATGATATATTTATAAACAAAATAAAATGGTGAGAAAGATTTTTTTTATAGTAACATATGTAAATATAAACCAATACAGTCGTCTTTTTTCCAGTGACTTGGCAGAGTATGAAAAATTAGCGACCAAATATAAAACGGATGTAACCGAGAAGCCTCCATTTAATTATTCCCATATTATCGGTATGGCAATGTTGGAAACAGGAAGAGCAACATTACAGCAAATTTGTACATGGATTGAGTCAAAGTTTGCATTCTTTCGGGTTCGCAAAAAATGGAATGTAAGTTGTATATAATATTTGGAATTTAATGGCTAACAAAATATATAACATTATTTTAGAATTCCATCAGACATAATCTATCGCTGCATCACTGTTTTCGGAATCGAAAACGCGAGGATAAAGGAAAAGGTGGCTATTGGGAACTTGGTGTAGATCCAAAAAAATGTGAAAGGAAACGCATACGGAACCGAAAACAGACAACGCAATCCAAATTAAATCAAGGCTTAATGACGACTAAAAGATACAAGCCCAAAAGCAATAATGGCGTTGGTAATCAAATATATTATCAAAGACACTCCCCATATGACATGGAGGCTACATATAATAATATGCAATCCGAATCGATCAAATTAACCGAGGTTAACAAAGATATGAGTTTAGGCCTGACATTACCGAATGTTATAAGTCCTTGTGTTCGCGAGCCGGATAGTTCTTTTCTGTACCCAGATGATTTTACGATGTCTTTCACTTCAAATCTGCAGCAGCAATATGAGCTGGGTACAATTATAATCAGCACCACGACTGGGATTGTAGATGAACCTACTTGCCTAAATAGCATTATTAGCAGCAAATTTGGCTGCACCAACATGGTATAAGATTAGATAAATTAATATTGATTAAATAATTATTAACTGTCATTATTATTTCAGATAAATGCAGAGGCCGACATACCATTACTCAATGAAAATGAAATTACATCACAAAAAATAGATTTAAATAAGGATGCAAACATTTCACTGATAACTTCTTTTGATAGCCCAACAGCAATTAATTGCGATTACTCCAACTATCGCCCCTATATAAACGACGTTGACGAATCGTTTAATTATATTCAAGAAAATGAAATTAATCAGAACGAAGATATTATAGATAATTTGCTAGACGTTTGTGTTCAAGATTACTGAATAAATTAAATATGAAATAAATTAACGTATTATTAAATTGTACTTTATTTTAATTTTAACAATTTGAATTTTATTAAAAAAATTTTTTTTTAATATTTCTATGATATCAAGTTGCCACCACGTAGGTAATACGCTGTGTCGATTCACTTCCGACCGTCGTTGAGACATATTTTAAAACAGATGTGGGAAACAGACCCCTGTAAGAGTTTGGATATTTTTTAATCTCACGCAAAACTTTGCTGAATTGGTCGCTATGTAACGTTACTTGGCGCAAACATAAAAATGGCATATGCACAAGTCAATGGAAATGATGCCAGATATTTAAAGCTTTAATTCTACTGAGCAAATACGTTAGTTAAAGTAGAAGAATACGGGTTGAACATTTTGTTCAGATTGATGGTTGTATGAGCTGTATGTTGTTCGTTAAAATAAGCTAACAAGTGGCGAATTATTAATCTGAGGTGGGCTTCATTTTCGCAATGAATTTAGTCTGTACCTTTTGTTCATTTAGCTAGTAGCGCACGCAAGGTTCTGTTGGATAGTTATCTACGATGCTTATAGTGACCAACCAAATCAAATCAAAGGTCGATTTCCAGCAGTCGCTCAATGTTGGCGGACTTCACGCTTTATTGAGGTAAATGATTATGAATTTCCAAGAAGATAATTATGAACTTATCGAAGCTTTTTCGGTGTGTTGCAATTCAATTGAAGTTGAAATATTTTTGAGAAACAAACACAATACAAATTTTCGAAAATTGTTTATTTTATAACCATTTAGAGATACATATTTTTTGTTATTATAATTATATAGTTTTTTTTTTTTGTTTAATCGACATAAGTGTTTTTTCATAGTATTTGTTGTAAAATAAATGTCGATTTAAGTAATTTATATGAGATGTATTTTAAAGATATATACTTTCTTTCTTACGAACACAATGCGGGTATTTCACTATATATGTTATTTTAGGTCTTACAATTAAAATAAGAAACATTTATAAAATATTCGTTGTAAATATTTCAACCGCCGCATCCTACAAATATATATAATGTAAAAGCTTATATACTGTGGTAAAAAAATATTTTCACGCGGTTTGGGTGTGCTGCATGTAGTACAAATATTCATAAACATTAATTTAAAGTGTTTTTAGTTTATACAAATGTTAATATAATCTTTAAAAACACTTTAAAGTATGGTTACATTACGTTAATTTATGTTAATATTTAAAAAAACGTTGCTTCGAAATTAGTACCAGAAAATTATTGACCATAATTAGGCAAAAACCGATTACATACTCATCTAAAAATCTTAAAAAGAAAGCAAATTATTTGTAATACCCTCATAATTATAACAATAGAACAATTCAAAATAAAGCACCTTTAATTCTTTGATTCTTAGCTAAATGATAGGCCTCACCACATATAATAAACATAAAAAGATACATTTATAAGATCTAGTCGCACATCCAATAATTGCATTTACAATGTTTCATATAGCTCTACTCTGAACTAACCAAATACACAAATTGTTATTTATAAATCAGTTATTGTAAAATCTTTTAATATTTCAAGAACGTTTTATTTGCTAATTTTTCATATTTAGATTTTAAATTAATATATTCATATTATTTTTTTAACATAGTTGTGTAAATATGTACGTTTTAGTATAATATTAAATTTTACTGACATACTTTATGTTTTAAATTATATTTTTTAAAATTATTTTGCGCATTTTTTAAATCTGTTCTAAGTCTCACTCATATTTACTTTTGTTTTAAATAAAGAACAAAAATTAATATTATTATTAAGTATATAATAACTATAATCATAATTAATATGTTCTAGCCTCATAGCATTTTTTACACTACATATTATGCAGATTTTTTTGCACTAGATATTTAAGTAAACATTATACATACAAAACGTTAACAAAATTTAAAGGATATTAAAAAAAGAAATATATTACTTAAATAGTTCACTAACATAGTAAAAGTTAAATATAAAAAGAAACGGAATTTTAATTTAAACAGCGCATAAATTTCTTTATTCTGTTTTTCTGTTCTGTCAATCTTTAAGATGCTGATTGGCTTTATAAATATATTTGTAAGTCTTTTTTATTCACATTAAATAGTATGTGTGTATATATATAAATGTTAGTATATGTGGTTTCAATGAATATTTCTATAATTGCATATATCTGTGTGTATGTAATATTTTGTATATATATTATTTTCTGTTTTTTATGAAGAGTTATTATGTATGACTTGTATATCATATTTTATAGTCTAAATCGTAATATGCCCATATATGTAATTCACCTAATATTATCGCTTTTTTATCAGTCAACTTATACGAGTAGAAAATCTTCTTTAAATTTTGTTTTTGGTTAGTTATGGTATTTTTCACACAAAGAAGGGAAACGATATTTAACCGTTTTCTGGCACAACAACACACAACTGTGTTTACAGATTCTTTTCAATATCTTTTGATTGCTATTTTTAAATGTGCAAACAATTTTTACTAAATTGTTTAAACTTGTGTGTTGTATCATTTAAAAACCTTTTACCTCTTACGTTTTAAAGAGAATTTAAAATAATTTTTTAAATATACATAATACATTTACATCCACAAATCCCAAAAATATGTTATGTTTTACATCTCATTAAAACATAAGAGGTAAGAGGTTTTGATTTATCAATAACAGTTACAATTTTGAACAACTCATGTGTTTTCTAAATTTAATACCAAAAAAATGAATTTTTATTTTTTTTAATCTTTTAGAGATCCCTGTGTCAGCGTACTATGCCATCGTAGAATGTGTTTGTTAGAAGCATGGAACATATATGTAACTAGAGAGAGGTGTGCTAAGTAGATTCCACGTAAATCGATAAAAGTTTATGCTAAAATACGCATGGCATGATAAACAATTGAATGGCAAATGGGACAATTGGATTCCATGGAGACGCAGATTTGGTTGGCACAGTCCATGCAAAACATATTATGTCCACAAGGAACAAGTGCGGTAGTCACTTCTTTTTCGTTGCACACAAAACATTCACGATGCAATTTATTCGAATTGATTTGAACTTGTGGACATTGTTGATTTGTCAATACGGAGCTGGAATTGGAGCTGTTGTTACTAATTTTTAAATTATGGTCTGTCAAAAGCGAATCCGTCGGACTGATTGATGCAGTTGGCGAGCAATTGGATGCAGCTGTTACTGTTGGACCCGTTGGTAAACTCCAAATACTTGGTGAATCACCAATGCCTTCGTCAACATCAATTGAGTCATTTAAATTTTTCCATATATTTAATAGCTCCGGTGGAGTATTAACGCTGTTAGTGGTACTATTTGCGCTATTGTTTGTGCTTTTCGTTGATGCGGTCGACGATGCCGATGAGCATGAACGTGTCAAAATGCTAGCTGTAATTGAATGGCTTGTAGATGACGATGTTGCTAAGACGGCAGAAGTTGGCTGACAAAATGATAATGTTTTACAATTTGGAATAGGATTGCGAAATAATGTATTTGTTTTAGAACAAACTTGTGATGTAATATGACTTGTGGTAGATGTTGTTCCTAATGGATTGGTATAACAATTGACCAAATTCTGAATTGGTGGATTCATAACTAAACTGTCTGTTGAAATGTTTTTTGAAATGCTATCAATAGTTTTGTGTGGATCACTATTATCAACATAACTGTCGTTACCCTTGTAGATCGATGATAATATATCCGAATTGAGATCATCATTTAATATTTGTGCTAGCGCATTAATTGTGTGCAGGGAGGAAAATTCATTCGAATCTAATGATTCGGTCCCATTTTCACTGCCTTGCGCATCGCTGCCGTTGCTATTGCTACCCGTCCTCAATGCTATGTGTGCTTCAATTTGTTTACGTGCCGTTTGCACATTTTCAGGCAATCCACTTACCTCGAAAATGGGTTCTTTCTCACGCGATGGTGTAACAATGTATGTTTGCGTCTCTTGCTGGATGTGCTTGATGGTGGCACCTTTTGGTCCAACAACCAAACCAACAACTCGATAGGGTACACGCACCTGTATTGTTATCTGACCGGGCAAACACGGTGGACCCGATTGATTGGCTCTAGCGATAATACCAACTGATATTTGACCTGAATTAGTAACGCCAGCGCTTCCAGTAATCCCGTTGTTTGAATTCTCAATCGAAGGCTTGCGCGATGCACGAATTAAACTAAAATGATCGGCAGCTGAGAGAATTTCCCGTTTTGCTTTATTAACATCTTCTTTGCGTCCAGTAACAACGAATACAGGTTCCTCTCCTCGTACGGGTGTCTTAATATATGTATTTGTCTTTGCTCGTAGTGCTTTAATTTTGCACCCTAAAATAATACGATTTTTAATCTATGAATCATATTTTTATCATTAACTACTTACCTTGTCGTCCAACTATTTCGGCAACATGTTCTGAACTTGGTACAGGGACACATTCGGTCATATTTTGTGACTTCTTTGATCGATCCTCTAAGCCAGTAGAGGAAGGCATTAACAGTCCCGAACTTGTTGATAGATTATTGATTGATGGCATCTCATTTCGAGCAGTAAATGCAGAGCTTATATTATAATCATTTTGATTGTTATTTTTTATTGTTGGTTGAACATTGTAGCTGTTTGAATTATGTGCTGTTGAATCACTGTTTAAACCAACCATTGTTAATTCCAATGCCAATTGCAAGGTGCGTGGATCTTCGGATAGTGCCATTGCCTGTTGTTGAACTGTTTTAGTATTAGCTTGTTGTTCAATCATTATTTGATTGTTCGATGATTGATGATTGAGTTTAAATACTGAATCGGTCATTGCAGATTTTTTTCCTGCTGATTCATGTCGTGACATTGTTATTGCTAATCATCCGTTGGTTTAATTTATTAATGAACTGATTGTTATTGTTGCAGCTATGTACATTTTTATTGTCTTTTGTTAAAGCAAACTATAGTCCAAATTTAACTTTCTGTGTCAAACATTATTGAAATAATTCATTTTATATTTGTTGCTATTCTAGCAATCCATTTTGATTTTTTTTTTATTATTACTCTTTTTTACTACCGACAAACGGATCCACACTACCCTTTCTATGTGCAAGTAGCGCGAGTTCCAATTAATGTATAATTCCTGTATAAACGCAAAGTACGTATGTATATACAGTAAGTTTTATAAGTTTTTATTTTTTTTAAACAACAGTGTGATCCACTGTATATACAAACGTTTTCGGGAGCGATCTAGACATTACATGTACGTGCGTGTAGATTTATATTTATGTTTGTAAGTGCAGAGATGCGTTATGTATCCTGGTGACTGCAATGGCTATTGCGCTATTGGATTTACATTTTTTCTGTAAAAGACACAATAATACTAAAATGCAATTGGTATACATACAACGTAACACATGTTTTTTATTCACATTCCCATTTTGAAAATGAATGTGTTTATAATCGTACTTATAACAAACAACAGCAACTGCACACACATTACAAAATAATATATTACCTGATTGTTTTTTTTATAATGGTGCCTACTAATTATACACAAAAGTTATTATCCGAGTTTTAAGAGTATGGCCGATTGCTGTTCTAGCCATTTACACATACATTTTCTTATTTTCTCTTCCTCGTAACAACCCCTAACTTAGCTACAAATCTTGTGTCACTCACCCTTTGTAACCTCTCTCATATTTCCTAGCTTTTCCCACTTCACAACTCCTCTTCATATATTTTTATGTTTTAATTTCACTATTTTGCGTATACCAATTAAAATAACATCCTATTTTTTTCTAAATTGACTTGTCTTTTACTCGCCGCTGCTTGGCATTGTTTTTAAAGTTTGTAGATAACTGTGTACAGACACGCTGCATATATGTAAATGCACACAATGTGCGCATATCTGTACACTTTCCTGCAGTAGGATCGCAGCCACGCCTCACCATTTGCATAGGATATCTACAAACACAAATTTGTATGTTTAATACCCAATCAACATTGAAATTACCACACACATAACAATGCGAATTTTTTTTGTGTTAACAAGTAACAACAAAGAATACGGTAATTTTTTGAGTCAACCGATGACTTTAAAGATTATCAATCCAATTAATATTTTGCCGGCTATAGAATTAATATTTGCCGGCTTCACAAACTAACATTTACACTTAACATGTGTCAAATGTAAAAGATACAGACACCATAGACCTAACGAGCATATATTAACAGAAAGGTAACCAGCACTGCCAACTTCTAAATATTCGTATTTGTTCATATGTACACCTTGGGGTCGAGCAAAGTAACGAGAACAGGCAATACCTTTTAATGCTACCCAGCTGCTTGTATGTTGATTGTTGACTCTTGGTATATACATATATCAGTATAAACAAACAAAAATATTCAAATACAATCTAGAGTATTTGCTTTAGGTTGAATAAACATTTTTTTCTTTAATTGTTATAAACAATAAATACAACACATGAGAAATTGTTCTTATAATAAATTTTTATTTACGCAGTATAAATTATATAACCCATTATACAGATAGATAAAATTATAGAAAAACATTTTTTCATGCATTTTAAATTAAACTGAATAAGTCGACAAGCAGACGACGGCGAATATATTGTTTGCCTTAGACATTTATCAGTTACATTGCCATAAAGAAATTCTGTTACATATGACAAAGTCGTCAATTATCGCCGTTGCCCAAGCCAACAAACGCATTATACATACATACATTAAATATTTTTGTAAGTTACAAGCATTATTTTAACAATTCATTTTAGTAGCATAGTTATGTGAACTTCTAGCCAAGATTTACTTAAGTTTGACATATTTTGACTTTTCAAACCTGGTAACACTAAACGAATATGTTAAACTGCTGTTAAAAATAAATTCTGTCAAGTGTGTGCCATTAAATACACGATTTATCTTAAACACTACAGCCCATTGCTTTGTACTAATTTACTTTTAATAATTCGAATTATCAACAAATAAGATTATTTAAAAAGTTAAACTACGCTTACAATGTAAATTTATTTGGAAGGATATTTCGTGTGTTTATCTCTGTGGTTGCCATCTTTGACCTGAAAACTGTTAAATAATTGCCGATGGATTGCGTTTTTATAGCCTAATTCAAAGCACTTTTTGTCGGTCTCTCTCTCGTTATTTGTGTATACAGACACTAAACTTTTTATTTTTTATTACTTGCTGAATTATTGGGTGCAGTCATGGTGTGCTGAAGAATTTAGCTTGAAAAGATTTTTCTAATTTGGTTTTTTGTTTCAAATATTTGTTTTACTAAATTATCTCCATTTTAAAAGATTTTTAAAAATAAACAGTTGTAACTCGAAAAACTTTTTGAAACCCAGTTATGTTGGATTTGTCTATTAACATGATTTCTTTACATCAAGTCAATTTATTCTAAAAGGGTAATTTGAAGCTAGTTTACATAATATAATAGTTATTGTTGTGGATGCAGTTGTTGTTGATGTAGCAATTGTTGATGTCGACGTTGACGTGCACGTTCTATATGTCGTTTACGCTCCTCTTTGGTCCAATAACGACCTATCTTTACTTCAGATATTGTATCATCTTCGGTTGTTGTATTTATTTCATTATAGCGTATACCTTTACGTATAGCCACATTGACTACACTATTATTACGCACAGGTCGCTTAACAATATAACGCGATCCGTCCGGGCGACGTTTTACTTTCCATACCATTGGAATATCTTCGGTAACATTTTGCGCTGTGACAAGAATCGAACTTTCTTTTGGAACTGAGGGATTGGATTTACTGGCGACCTAGAAAAGCAAAGAACATATATATATATATATATTTATGTTTCTGTTGGTTCGACTTTAAGTAAGTTACCTCTTGACTGCTAACAAAATGATAACGACTCAAATTGGGTGCATTAAATTGTGGGCATTCTTCGTTTGCAGGTGCCTTGGTTCGAATTAATTTTGAGTCAAGTTTTGTTGATGGGAACAAACTCGTTTCATCTGTTGAAGCCTTATTCATAATTATATTATCTATAAACAACGTATTTAGAAGTATTTCGAAAATGTAACTATCCCGGATAAATGTACTTACCGGATATACCGAAAGGTTGTGGGAATGCCGGAATACGGGCATTGACAAATGGCAGCATAAGCATATTACCAATAGGACATGTTAAATATGAATCTTTGACTAAGGTGGACTGAATTCCATTCTTATGTTCCACATTAGCAGCATTTTGTCGAGGCGAGGCGCTATTATTGGAGCCACCTGTGTTATAGGCACTTGAAGAATTTTCGACCTCTTCGTGTTGATTCATTTCACTTTTTATTTCGCTACCATCTACATTATTGATTCCACCCGCACCTCCTTCACTACTCGATCCACTTGTATTTGTTGTAATTGCGCTACGTAATGTATAAACACGATTTGATATTCGATGGTGTTGCTGCTGTTGTAGCTGCTGTTTTGAACGGTTGCCAGCAAAGGTGTGAACGGTTTTTGGACCTATCATCTGTGTTGATTTTATGCCCAACCATTGAGCTACTCTCTGGGTTTGTTGTTGCATCTCTGAAATATCTGAATCGGCAGCCGTCATAGGTGAAGAGCATGAACCCAATGCTGTCATATAGTTCGAGCTTTGATATGGTGAACAGTACAGTGGTTCCGATTCGGAATCCTCGGGTATTGTTTCATAAATATGCTCACTATCGTCATAGTCAAATAGTTTAGATTTAGAGCTTTTGCCACTATTTGTTGCACGTTGTTTTATTAAAACTCCAGGTTTCGACGCAATGTGATTTAAATTTCTTGGTTTTTTTTCGATATTTGGTTTTAAGCCAACTGGTATTGGTATTTTTGGATCAGTGATTAATTTGTTACCCGATTCCGGCTGTTTTATTGACTCTTGTAGTTGCTGTGTTAATAAAACTTTGTCCAATTTGTCAACCACATTTGTGTAATCGTCCGTAAGAAATCTATTTGCATATTCAAAACGACTATCTAAATCATCTGCATCTTCGTCGTCGTCTTCATCATCATCATCTTCCTAAAAGTCAAGCTATTTGATATATGTATATATATTAAAATCATAAACTACTTACAGGATATAAAAGACGACTAACAAGCAAAGTAATTTCCATTGAATTCTCCGCAATTTGTGCTTCGGCATGTTTCTTACTTTTAATATCAGTACCATTAATACGAAGGATTTGATCACCGCGTTTCAAACGACCATCTTGTCCAGCAATGCTCTCTGGTTGAATATCACTAATAAAGACATCCTCACAAGCATCAGAATCTTCTGGATAAATGGTGGTGTTTTCGTTGCATATCACAGGCTCAAGATTTTCATCGCTGTCCTTGTTATTATATAATCCAGCAATATTGCAGCAAACGCTCAAACCGATTTGATTATGATAATTATCTTGTTTCACCAACGTCACTTCCTAACAATACACTCAAAAGATTTTATTCAAAAATAACTCAAAATTGTAAATCGTTTCGGCCTTACCTCAATATCGATTTCTGGCTCTAAGCACTGTTCAAATAAATGATGCTCTCGGTCGATAAAATGATCGGCTATTGTTTCTTCTAGATCTTTGTTGTTACCGGTCGAACAGTTTAGATGTCTTCCATTAAAATCAACATAGTTTTCAAATGTTTGTGTCGCCTTCGTTGCGACATTTAAACGCTGCTCACTAAATACACGCAGTGTTAAAATAATTTGGTTTCTAGCTGTTGGAAGTATTTCAGTGGAATCAATCTTTTTTGGTGTGGTAACGTTACTAGTTGTAGGGTTGCTATTTATGTTTCCAAGAGAATCGCTGTCATCGATTGTCGGGCTGGTTAAAAGTGATTTTCTACATAATTCAACTACTAGGGTTTCTTTGGCTTGAAGGAACATTTGAACCGCTTCATAACTTGACAGTGATGTTAAATCGTTACCATTAAGCTATAAAAGAATAATATTTATTTTTGGTTTTATAAGCGAATGGTTCATATAATCATATTTATATCATATTTTGTAGCAAAAAGGGGTATGCATGCACATTCGCAGACATAGCGTACAAAGCAAACTCTTGTGTTGTGACTGTGTGTGTGGGGTGTATAGAATTTTGCACACTCGTAATTTCTTGGTTTAACACACCTTTAAAACAACATAGTCCAACCCAACAGTACTAAAACAGTTATTTGAGCACATGTTGATAAAAAATTACATATTTATATGCTTCTATGTATTTCGTTATAAAAAATATTAACACCAGCACAACAGAAATACAGACATTGCTGAATTCGCCGAGACAATGTGACCAAACAACAGTTTGCATTGAAACCTCGCACACATTGATTATTGAAAAAATACTAAGAGCTTACCTAGTATGTTTTGCGACTTTGGTCACATTCAATTGATATAAAAGAAATATTATATAATGCATTTAATTATGTAAATTATTTCGTTGGCAGCGTTTATGACCCATTAGTATAATCTTTATTTTTTTTTGACCATTCATGGCGATTGGAACAAAACTGGAACTTACAACATATTAACATGACACGAAAGCAACCACAGCTGTATTGGCAGGAAGCTATTATTTACATTTAAATTTAGTTTTATTTTCTAGCTGCATGGAAAAAAAGGCAAAGTAAAACATAAGCGATTAGAGAAAGTGGGTAAATAATGTTTTCAATGCTTAACAATGTTAATTTTACAATGCATAAATTCATAAATGCAAAAATATGAAGGCATTATTTGACAAATTACATTTACATTCTGCTGCATTTATACATACATATTCATCATAATTCTAAGTGTATTAAAGTATTTAAATTTTTCGTATTTGTATGTATGTTAATATGCGTATGGTTAATGGATTCTTAAGTGATCTAGGAACAGCTGCATCCCTCAACAGACATATTTGGTATAACGCTCAACACCAGGTTATGATTGTCATCAAAATACAACAGGCTCAAGGAACTCATTTTCGTTGGTGAACAACATGGCGTCGCCGAAGTCGTTAATGCGGCTAAATGTGTATGTGGATACTGCTCTAAATATCCAACTCGGCAATCGCCGCTGCAGAAATATGCATCAAATGAAGTTGGCGCAACTACAAAGTGCCAACCAAAACTGGTAAAGTTGACCTTTAAGGGATAACGGCAGCAACGCATGTCGTGATCGCTCTCAGTGCAGTCCATAAAAACGCTGCGTTTTCGTCGATGTTTTTTCTGTGATCCAATTTCAATGTGTACTGTCTACAAATTAAAAATGAAAAAAAATATTTGTGTATTTACTTGTATTTTAGTGTTTATATTCTTAAAATAGAAAAATTTAATTTAAATTTACCAAGGGATTTTTCGCTGCACTGTCTGTCGTCACAATCAATGGCCTCATCCAAGCTTCGACACCTTTGACGAAAATTTCCTGCGTTTGGTTTGTGTCCGAACTAAGCATCATTGCTTGTCGACCAGCACTAAACAAAGGTTTCAAATCAACATTCACCCATTGCCCAAGGCCGGCTGGAATTTTGTGGCGAAATTCAAACATTTTCGCCTTGTGAGTATAAGTTGTACTATTTGCACGTCGAATTGCACGCTGCAGTGTGACAATAATATCCTTGCTCGAATAATTCTTAATTTCCTCAATGAGCTTCGGTTGATTGGCGTTTATCCAATCCAATCCACGCAAATATAAATGAAGTGTAATAAACGATATATCCGAGTAGCCAGTAGTATCGATATTGAAACGGAGGACATCTAATTTACGATTATGACGCACATGTGGCTCCTTATGCTCTATAAACCAACATTTTTATTAAATTGAACATTTAATTTAATTTGTTTTATGTATCTAACATTAAATAAAAAATAATTTGGTTATTTTACCTACAGTTCAACAAACAAAAACACATCCGCTCAAAAAAGCTTTTGATATAACGAATTTAATTAATAAAATTAATAAAAAACGTAATTTTATATTTCTTCTATTTTTTCAAAAAAGCAAGTTATGTATTTTTTATAGTTATTTTTAGCGAAAACAATCACCCAACCTCACCACTTGCACTCTCAACAAAATAGCTTTATAACTTTTACTTACTCTCTGGAAACACATAAATGCTGCTAATATGTGAAAGAATACTGTCATGTTCATTGTCATCATCATTTAGTGTAAAATCAGCAGTGCTTTCACCGTTAAATTGCCGGTACCCATTAAATACAAATGAAGCATCTTTATCATCACTTTGCATTTCGGAAGAAGAGTTTTTATCAGATGAATAATCATGTTCAGGATGGCGAATCGCGTCAATGTTTTTGGTAGCAGCAGTACTTGATGCGATAGTTGATGGTCTTTTGTAATGACCATTATGAAAGAAGTTTTTTTTTAACGATGCATTATAGTTTTTATAAAAGTTTTCTAAAATGTTCTGTGGCACAGCAATTGGTTTGGTTATATTTGGTAATTTCTTAAGATTTAAACGCATCAAAATGTGCACCTTAATTGATTCCAAACTATCTTGTTTGGCCTTCTCTCTTAACTGGCGTTGTAATAAACCATCACCGCTTATTAAACTGTTCCGATTCATACTAACGCCAATCGGCATTTCAAATTCATTGCTATTATGCATATTAGTTGAAATAGAAGGAATAAGTGGTATTTCCTTTGCATTATTAACCGCTTCCAGTAATGTAATGTTTTTATTACTTGTATTTAAATTACGACTTTCGAACAAGGTAATAGGACCAAAAGAATTGTTGCTTGCTTTCTCTCTGCCTGCTCCAACTATCGCTTGTTGTTGGTTGGTTACATCTTGGGCAGATGCTATAAGTAAAACCAGTGACAATATAATTGTACTTGCATATCGAGCTACTAAATAACGGATACGCCAGCTCCTGCTCTTGCAAATCTGTTGACGCTGTGGCGGCGACTGACGATAACAATAGCAGCAGGAAGCGTTGAGAGAGAGGCTGACAAACGAATTAGTTGAGTTAGTCCGATCCATGTGTTTTATATATTCAACTGGGTTTGAGCAGCCATACAACTCCTTAGTTAATTTTATAGCTCTATGAGGCATTTTTTTTGTCAATTTCACTCAGTCAGTTATGTAATAGTTCCTAAAAGTAGAAAAGAGTACGCTATATGCATTAGTCGGTTAGAAATGTGCATATAGGTGCAGTTGCCTTCAGCCCATCGCAATTCCATAATGTTCCTTATGCAAATACCCTTGACTTTCTGCATAATCTCGATTAAGGGCGCGGGGATATTAAAGCTTAAATACAAAACTACTAAATTATTTAAAATTAAGCTTAAATAATTGTTGAGTCCGCGATCGACAGCGACACTCACACAGACGATAGAGGCTTGCATAGATTAGCAATTGAAGCATAAAATAACCTAATGTTAAAATGAATAAGTATTTTACAGACATTCAATACACAGCTTCATAAAAATTTGTTGAAACGATATATGTTTGATCCCCTAAACATTTTGTTTTTTGATTCAAATAATATATTCTGTTTGCCATTTGGATATTGGAAAACTATAAAGAAATTTAATATGTAAATATATGTGTATACATAAATACATATGTACTCACAAGATATCTTGTCCAAATTTATATAATCAGCCGCGGCAATTACTTAACAGTTCCAATCTCAGCATATTCAATTCTAGTAAGTGTTATTGTCCACTTTAAGACACAAACACAAACAAATGCACACTTTTATATAAATGTGGGAATGTAACTTTTAGTGCTGTTACTTTTTCTCTAAAGTATTTTTATATGCAATGCATTTTTTCATTTCAAAATTTTAACGCATCTACTATGTAATCGCAAATGGACGAGGTTTTTATTTTTTATTTCCAAGTTTTTATACCTACTTTGGCATTATAATAGAACTGTCTGTATACAAAATTAATATGTTGGTTTGTATTAGTATATTTATTTGTATGTATATATTCACTTTCACTTTGCGGTTTGTAGTTCCTCAGCAGTCATTGTTGTAGTTTTAAATGCATGTTTTTACTTTGCTCTGAAAGTGCAATTCTTTAAAGCTTGCCCATGTGCTGCTGTATGTAAATACATATGTACATACAATATACATATATAGTTATATGCATGCACACACATACATAAGCATGGCGTACGACTGTCTCTGCTAGTGTGTGCATAATAAACGATTCATATATTTATGCGAATCTCACACACAAGCTTTTGACGGCGAACACTCTCACTACTTTATTGTACTCAATTAAAACCATTTATAAAAGCATCATAATCAATTTTTGTGCTCTTGAACTTCAGTCCAGTGTTGAAGAAGTGCAGTCTTTTCCTTTTTATATATTTCCACATAAAGCAAAAAAAAAAAACAAATACACTTTAAACATGCATGCATATGTAAACAAACGTACATTTAGATGTACATACATATTAGTATGTATGTATGTATATAATTTAATAACGGATCGCAAAACACAGAACATGCATATTCAAGATAACAAACTTTTAATGTGCATAAATGCGTATGTATTAATAGACACATGCATAATAATATGTGTGTTTGTTAATGCTTATTTTTGTTTTTTATTTTTTCGAACACCAATGCTTTTTTATATATTAGTGATTTTTTTGTACGTTTTTACACACATTTGCTAGTTCGTATTCAAAAAAAAAGAAGTATGTATATTTGCTTGCAAATATGTATGTTTGCTTATTTGTATGCATGTATTTAAAGTATTCGCACATTTGTAAATTATTTCACTTGGTTTAGATTTGTTGGGTGGCAACACACAGAAAAGAAGACAACGACAACAACAATAAAAACACAGCAGGGATTAACAGTAAGACTTCAGCAGCTAATACAACGATATACACAACAGAGCCTGAGCGTGCCAAATAACAAACTGACTGATCCGAATCCCACATCACATCGCTCTGTTACGCTGCTGAGGATGAGAGTGCGCTACGCTCGGTCAGGGCGCACAACGTCCCGTTTTACAGAGAGAGAGAGAGAAGAGAGAGAGAGAGAGAGAGAGACAGAGAGAGAGAGAGAAAAAGAAAGAAAGAGAGAGAAAGTGTGTGGGTGGCAAACTCATTATATTGTTCTTTACACTCCGTATACTGCAAAGTCTTTCACACATATTTGCAATGCATTAGGATTACTGCAAAGTTAATTTATTACAATGTACTTATAAATATTTTAAACATTAACTGAAACTGGAATTAACTACATGCTTATAAGTGTGGTCTTGTATGTGACCACAACTTATTTTACGCATCCAGCTCCCTAGCCACGAAAGTGATTCTTTGTACCCTATACACAAGTAATAGTGTAGGGAATTTTTAAGTCGATTACTTTTGAGTAAAGCATATGTACTTTTACAAAGTGTTTCCGTATCATAGCCTTTTACTTATTGCGATCGAATCAGCGAAGAGTATATTTTCATACATTTAACATTACATATTTTTTACCGTTAAGTGTTAAATAAGATAATGATTATTTAATTATTTATGCTATCAACCTAAGAGACCGTTTCTTTTTATTTTATTACAGGAAAAAACAATGCGTTTAGACCCATTTTGTACACTGACAACTGACGAGAGTTGCGCACCACAGGTTTACTTTTATGGAATCAATTGCTAACTTTCGGACTCCTCTATTCATCATTTTGTGTGTGACGTTAGTACTGCTGTGGATGTCCCAACTGGTTTTTAGCGACGTTGCTTGTCCCTTTAAGTAAACACAATCTGTTTTTTTTTTACTTCCTACACAAACTTGATTGTGGTATTATACACTGAGCCAATTAAAAATATGTGTTAAAACAAAATCTCTAGGTAAAATAAAAAAATAATAAAGTTTGTAAGAGCTGGACCAGACAATTCTAAATCTCGTGGTTTTGCTGAGTTAAGCTATAATTATTACTAATTTTTTTAAAGCAAACTGTTTTTTTAACAATAGCTGATGCAGGATATGGCAGACTTTTAAATTTTTCAATATCTTGAAAACTTTCAAACACCGCTTGAGTGGGGCAGCTTCGTAGAAATGTAGGCAATCGCTTTTGTAATGTTATAATAATCGAATGTTCGTTCAGTGAGTAAATGTCTAGAAAGTTTTAATGTTACTCACTTAACGATATTTAGCATAGACAAGAACCTTAAATAAGAAAAACACTTGCTTAACTTTAAGGTAAAACGTATAGGTAGGTCTAAGCGAATAAATTTTTTAAAACATACTTTAAACAGAAACATCTACATTAACTATATTTTTGCTGTGGTAGTTTGATAAGTTAACATTAACATAGAATTAAAACAAAATTAAGGTAAAAGAGGAATCATATAATTCTTTTGTTAAAAAAATCAACATTTTACTAACTCTGTTTTTACCATTGTATATAAATTATATATAGTTTACATGGTTCCGTGATTTTTTTTCATTTACCTTAAGCACTTTCAATTTACTGTGATACGCACAATATATATAACAATATAATATAACGTATGATCACGTTAGGAAAATTGAGCTATATCGGTTATATATAATCAGAACGCGATGGTGAACAAGTATAAATATACATGCATATATTTGTTTTATGTCTCTAAGTATTGTTTAAAAACATATACAATTGTTAGTTTAATAAATGTCCTATTATTAATAATGATATTATTAATTGATCCGTGTTTATCTTTGTGTTTTTTTTTATATCAATGAAATATTAACAAATAAATGTTTTATCTGTTTTGATACATATATTTGATATTTAAAATTAAAATTTAAAAAAAGAAAAAAATTAATTTGTTTAAAGAAAACAACAAGCATGCTTTTAGTGTTTTTAATGCAAATTAGGAATATAAATTCTGTATGGAATTTTTTTTCAGACTGTTACATACATTTGCCCAGTTTTGTAATACTGCGGCTTAGACGTACAAATGTGGCTTACCGCAGAATTTGTGACCTTAATCTATTTACGTACGTATGTTACGTGCTCTTTGGTTGCGTGCAATTTGTGTTTAATGTACGCTCTGTGGGTGCGATTTTCGGCTTTGTGGTTTTGGCAATGCCAAGTTGCAAAAACTTGTTGAATTTTGTATTGATTATTTAAATTTGAGATGGGCACAGTCCGAGCCGTGTCTCTTACAAAAAATGATCGCGTTTTCCATGAATGGCACTTTTGCAGTGAGTGCGTAACAATTTATTTAAAGTATACATATTAAATGAAGGAAATGAAATTTCTGGTTTAAGAAACCATGTTATTCTCTGATCTCTGATTTAAAAGCATATAAAAATACATATCAAAATGTACATACATATATACGATTTATATGCTGTAGTTTACATAAGCAAAGCACATATAGCAAAATTATGTAAAAATAAACACATACATATGTATGTATTGATGCATTTTTTTAATAAATATAAATATGCTTTGATAAAAGTAATTTCCTATAGTTTCAGCTTCTGTTTATTGTTGTTGTTGTTGGTTTGCGCTTTGTTTAGAGCAGATCGAACATTTTGATCTTAGCTGGTTACTGGTAAATTCTGCTGCACAGCGTGTGGCAAAATCAGCGTGCTCTTTACTAAAATTCATGAATTCCTTTAGTTTCGATCATTGCTGCCTATTGTGCAACCCTCCCCGGCTGGGCAATGAGAAGTAGACGGACAGGGACTCATGTACTTGGCTATCGGTTCTCGTGTGAAAACGTGCAATTATGGTTTTATTTGTTGTATTCTTAAGAAAAATCTTGAGTTCATTCATGTCTTTAGATTTCTTTAAGGGCTTCCTGAAAGGAAAAAATTTTCTTGGACCAAGTGAATGTTCGTACATACATATTCGAGTTACGTGTTTACAAAATTTCTTGAGCATCGTTATTTTTGTCATGCTGCAAACATATGCAGGAGAAGAAAGCGAGGATTGGTTAACTACAAAGCGTATAATGGCACCTTATATTTATTGACAACTTTAAGCTTAGTTGCTATTATTTTGAATTTGTGTGCATGAGGCATTTGATAAGTTAACATTAAGCGAAATGGAAGGAAGTACATCAATTAATTAATTTTACTGAGTGCCACTTAACCCGAGCTACATTCATATTTTGAAATATATGTTTGCTTCGTATAATAAGTAAAGAAAAATGTTGATTTTTTATTTGTTCCACCCAGTTGGGTTTTTCAAAAACCAACCATTTACCCATTCCATTCTGTAAATCAGGCCACAGGCTTTAACATAGTTCAGCCCCCTCACCATTTCAGTAACATCTCCCTTTTTTCTTTCCATTCCATCCATTCTCTCTATGAAGGCAAACTAAAGACAAAGATAGGCAGATACATTCAGAGTTTGAAGCAGAGCAGTGGATATGTTTAATTTTGTAAACAAAATTTAGTTTTTAAACTAAGGTAAAGAATATTGGCGGTTAAGATTTTTTTTGGCATTTATAAATTTGGAAAATAGTGTTTTATCGGCAGAAGTAATCAATGAAATGAATTCATTAGCCACGTTCACTATTAAGGATTTGTAATATTTTAATATTTTCCGGTTGCGTTCATATATTCTAACGTTTAGCCTTTTCAAATATGTTGTTACCTATGGGTAAGTACATTTATATTATTTATAAAAATTAAAAATAATTATTATTATTAATTAAATTAAATTTTAAAGAATATAAAGTCTTCGGTTACTTACTAAAATATATTTCCTGTAGCTTTGATTTTTATCCGTTGATAATAACTCGCAGGCATTGTGGAGTTTTGATATTTCGCTCTGTTGAGTTTAACGCGATTTAAGCTGACAAACCCCAGGACGATGAAATTGAAGGGTGCGCATGTAGAAAGCAGCAATAAAAGTATATAAGTAGTCTGTAATAACAAAATATTTAGACATGTTTGATGCGTTCCTAAGATGATAGGGAGGGTGACTGGCTGTAGTGTTTAATGAGATTGTGAAACAGTTTCAGAATCATATTATAAATGGTGAGTTACAATTCTTATTTTGAATTAAAAAAGGCGCCTCTTGAAGAAACATATTACAAAATATTATACTTGATGATGTGAAAAAATTTCGATAAAAAACACGTTAAGATATGTTACATATATCAACAAAAATTAACTACTAGAATACTATATAGCACTTATACTATATATGTATGTTGTTGGTACACATGTTTCTTGTTTGTAATAAATTTGAATATTGATTGATTTAATTTCGTAGTAGAGAAGTTTAAACGTAGATGCAACAATAAAAACTGTCACGAATATATGTGTCATGAGCTTTTGTCCAAGTTATCTATACAGCCTGTAAACAATTTGAAACAATGTGAGAAACAGCATGGTTTCCTTTTTAATTACGTACGTATGCAATTCTTTTGCTGCTGCCACACAACGGGAAGTGGATGAGAGTGGTATGCATCCCTCTTTTATGTATATAACAAGTCGTGTCGGTTTAGGGGCGGTGGGGTGGGGGTGTATGGATGGATGGATGGTTGAACGGATGGGTTGAGATTGAAAATAAGTTAAGCTTTTGTGTTAAGTGATAGTCCTTTTGTCCGTGTATGTATGTGTGGCATGTGTTGGAGTTGCGGAACGAAACGAAACAGAACGGAATGCTCATAATAATTGAAGCATATTTATTCACAGTGGTTGTGTACTAAAGATGGGCGTGCGCTAAAGCTAAGTCGCTGTGTCGTTTTCCTCTCGTCCCATTTCTCAATTTCCTACACTGAGTGCCATCTCTCTCTCTCCCTTTCTATATCTGTGATATGTGTTTTCAGTTGTTTTTGTTGTTTGCTTGGCTGGTCAAAATGTCTGGCTGGCCATCGCTATTGGGATTGTTTTGCCTGGCTGCCTCGGTTAACCGGCGGTGCTTTAATTGTTTAATGGCTCGTTAGTTGAATTCCCGGTGGGGAGCAAAGTAGCAACAACAGCGACAACAACAACAATTTTCAAGTGTGATAATTGTAGCGTTTTATTATGGATTAGGCAAATTTGCTGTAAATGAAAATCTTCCATACATAGCAGTAATAAGAGACAGAGTGTCACAAAAGATCTATTGATCATTGACATTAAACACACTATATGCTTAAGGCGACAAACTACAAATATCATGAAATTTAAAAACCATCGAGAGTTTTTTGCAAGTTTTAGGCTTATCATTGACAAATGTATAATTGTATTATTTTTGCACACACTGTTCAAATCATCTACTATATAAATAATACAAACACAAGATTAAATATTAAACACAAAATATAAAATATCAATACCCTCATTAAGCCCATAAGTATGTGGTTATGTGATAAGATATGTTAAGTACTACCGAAAGCAAATAAATGTTACAGTGTTCCATCTGCTCATTATTCGCTGCAGTAAAAAGCTTACTTCTAAAAGCAGATAAAGTAGAATTCATTGCCTATTATTAATGTTTTAAAGTAATTTTTGGGTATAATCGAATAATTTAACAGCCGCCCATAAATATAAACATATTTTACCAGTATTTTTGCTTGTTATTTTTAACATGTTTTTTGTTATATCTTAACAATTTTATTATTAAGACTATTTTAACTATGAATTTTCAACATAAAACCTTACCGTCGCTTGTAAGCCAAGCAAAAATTAATTTTCTTTTTAAGAGCCCTGTATTCGTGAGTATTTTTTTTATCATACTTTACATTTCTATATACTTGGATATATGTGTATCTAACAGTAAAGCGTATCCTGTTGCCTGTTCTGGCTGTTGGCTGGCTCACGATAGTTATGAGTAATAGAGCATTGCGTCGCTCGTCGCTTCGTTCTTATCGCTTACTCGCAAGACTTCACACACAAAAACACACACACGCGCAGGGGTACAAAAGCTGCCGCTGTTCCTGCTGCTGCTGCATTTATATCAAGCAATGACACACCCAGAAAAAAATACAAATAAAACTATAATATTAAGTTGTAGCCGTGCTATTTACAGTTTACAACGTTACCGATAAACGAGTTATAATCGCAATTGTCATCGCATACGGCCGTATGCCACGCCCATCGCAATATAGTTAATAAATACACGAATTTAACACACAGCAAATAAGTTGATATGAAAAGAATAAAAGAAATAAATTACACTGTAAAGATCTTTACCATAGCTATACAAAGGTTATAGTATATCGCAGAATTAGATAAAAATAAGTTTTTTAAGATTCGAGTTATTACGAAACTTTGAGATGTACGTTTTCTGCTCAGTAATTAATACCAGTAAGAAATTTTTTTAATCCCCCATCTATACATTTTAGAAAATAGCATTTATTTTTAATATTTTTTGACTATATATTTCTTAAATTACCTATTATTATAAGAATCTCAATAATATGTTAATCTAGCGTTGTTGCAATTCTTGTACAAATAAAAGTAAAATCAAAAGCTTGTGTCTTGCAACAATATAAAGTGTTGTAAAATGTTTCATCTACTTAATAAAAGATATTCCACTAAGGTAATAAGAGAGCCCTAAGTTAAAGAAAAGGAGAAAAAAAATTGTTCAAGGACTTATAGTACTTGTACATAAATTCATACTCATATATGTATATTTAATGCAGATCTTCAAAAGTTGACTTGGATTGTCACTTATTTACTTTTTATTGGTGCGAAACAGGCAACAGGCGGTGAATCCGGCTTTGAATTAAGCCCCATCTACTCATCTGCTACATCCCCTTCCCCACGATGACAATCTCAGTTGAGCAGAACGGAAAACTTTTGCAGCAAACGCCGTTCACGCCGGCACGTGGCGAAATAAGAGTTTGAACACAGAACTCAGCACAAAAAGTGCTGGGTGCTCGCCTGGGCACAAACTTCCTGCTGCGAGACAGTCTTTACTATCTTCATGTGTCTCACAATATTGGAATAATACTTAAATACTATATAGTTGTTTAGCTTGCCTTCGTGCAGCGTAATTGTCTGTCCTTCTTTTTTAATCTTCGTATGAAAGGAGGTCGTGATACCATCCATATCCACACTTTATCTAATCTAAAAAAATTAAAATTCCAAGCAATACAGCAGCAAAAAAGGGGTGTCAGCCCACTGAAAACGTTACACTTTGTGCTTTTCCATATACTTTTTTTTTTTAGTTTGAACGAGAAACCATGTAGAGCATATTAAACCTTGACAAAAAAGGGAAGCTATTTTCTGCACAAAGAAAATGATATATTAAAGCTTTTTACCTCTACGATCTGTCCGATCTTGCCAAGGGATCTGAGTGCAACAAAAAGTGATCTTGACCAAACTGTCAGCGCGATAGCTTAATACCACTCGAGTTGCTGGTTAAGCATACATACACTTGACACATTTAATGACAAAACTAAAAGCTTGCGACTTGGAGCTTCTTATAACGTTGATCCTAACCTATAAGCGATAAAATCTGGATGTACAGTATGGTTTGCATGTTTGTGGTGTGGTTCAAAATGTTGTTACGTTTCTTATTACTGATTTTTGCTAAAGTTTTTGATGAAATTTTAACATGTGTTTAAATAGTGGGTCAAAGCATCACAAGACAAGTAAGAACGCTCGGTCAAGAGAACTTGATAAACTAAACTCTAGATTCACATCGTACAATCATTTTTTGCGTGTATGTGCATAAGATAGATAATGAAAATAAGCTCATCAGTATGTTCGGTGTTTCTTAACCGATAGCTATGCAAATTATACATGTTTTTAATATTATCTCTAAAGTTACTCAGCATAAAAAGTATCAATTATTTCAATTCCAAATTTAATCTTTGGATATTTTAATCTTGGAGATCAATGCGTTTATACAAACGGACATTTCAAATCGAATCGGCGGTTAATGCTGACCAAAAACCTTCCTTTTGTCTATTATATACTTTTGCACAGAGCCATTACACTTTGTATCCATTATATTGGTTGCAATTATAAGCTTTACTGTTATGAAACTTAAATATTTTTAATAACGTATTTGATGAAGTTTATTATCTTATAATCTGTATGGAAAGTTGACATTATTATATTTATATTTTATTGAATCATCAAAGAAAAAACCGCCGAATCAAGTGTATAGCCACCTATCGAGAACGTTATATAACTATGCAAACTTGACGTCGTTTGTAACATATTTCATAAGTATTTGTAAACAATTTGTTTTAGGTGCTATACAATATGGCCATCCCTTTTTTATATAGACTGGGGATATATGATATAGCATTAGGCAATCGAGAGTGAGAGAAAGAGAGAAAAATGTATGTGGGTGTGTCCGCGTGTGCGTATCTCCTTGTCGTCATTTTGGGAACACAACAACAAAAAACCAAAAGCTGCAAAGCCTACGCCCACATACTAAGAATTTAATACAAGACACAAAATAACGAACAAAAAAGCAAATACATTAACCGCCCCAAATTTATATTTGTATTTGTGTGTTTGTCAAAACGGAAGCCGTGTGGGTGGGTGACGGAACCGAGTCTGGCAGTTTGTGTGTATCGGAATAAAATAATTCAATTGGGCGAATCGCAACAACTTACTTTAATTATATTTTTCTTTGTACAACCCAAATGCCATAAATGTATTAACAAATTTGTATACGAGGTTTGTTGTTTGTGTGTACATGCATAAATAATTGTATATGTCTGCGTGGCTCCTATTTTATACAGGTATACTACTATACTATAATAGCTTTAGTATTTTATGTTATTTAACAATATTTAATATTGTCCTTCTTGAAACAATTTGTAGTACTTTCTGTTTATAGCATAAATAATTCAAATTAGGCCCTTTTGCTTGTTATTTCACGTAATACCTCTCACGCAGAGCCTGTAGTGCAAGATGCAACTGTCCAAACCAAATATCGTTCTAAGGCTCGCAAGCTATAGTCCACAAACACATTTATATATACATATGAATGTGTGCGCTCCGAATTTATCATGCTATACTGTACTTACCAACAGAAATTGCAAGTCAGGTAAGAGCAGGAAAGTAAGTCGAACGTAGTGAATCAGCCAATCATTGTAGACGTTTGTGTCGGAAGCTACGGTAGATGGAAGTGGAAAGTTAAAAAGAACCAATCAAAAGAGCCGCTCTAACCCACCACTCTACAAAATGCGCCCAAACGTTTTGAAACATGCGGGCCCGCGAGTCGGCCAAAAGTGCGATAGTCGTATTGGCATTTGCATTCGCGTTGTGATGGCCCCCGTGCAACAAATCTGTTCCACGGCCCGATTACGAGCGGTTTCGGTTCGCAAATGGTTGTTGGCAATTTAAATAAAAATTTCACAACTAAAAATATTAAATAAATAAAAAGCTAAAAATTAATGTATTTGCGGTGTCCAAAAATGATATTAATTAAATGAATAATAATAAAGTGACGTGATATGAAGTAATATTGTCACAACGTGGTATATAGTGTTTATCATAATTAATGCTGTTAATAGGTTCAATGTGCACTTTATCTAAATATATCTGAAAATGTAATAATTAACAAGTTAACTACAACAAAAGGCTGCGCTGCTCACATCACCACAAAAGAAAAGCGGCTAACAAAAAAAAAAAGAAAAAACCACATTTAAATCTCGGTACACATATGTAAAAATGTATGTTTAATATGTGTGTGTTTGTGATTTTGTTTGTTTATGCATAGGGTCTCTTTAAATCAAAGGTCTCATAACCATCTGTATGATTTTCTTAATCCTGTGCCAGTTAACGCTGCGTGAAACCATTCGCAGCCTGCAGTGAAATTAACCCTTCGTTTTACTAATAAATGTCTAAAAGGATTTTTACATGTGCATTCAAATGACGGGTGAATTATATTAGCCAAAGATCCTTAACATTGACATTTGTAATCGCAATCCAAACGAGCAGACTACACGATCAATAGGATCAGAAAGACTACATACCAATCCACATATCTCTTAAATAATGTTTACGCTACAGCCAACTCCAGCATCGCTTGGAACGGTGCCATGGTCTGGGGCGTTAGTTGAGCGTTTGCCAGCTTTGGATGATATGAACCATAAAGGTAAAATAGCATCAACTCTTACAACGCCTTTTATTTTAAATTCCTAACGTTAATCCCCAAAAATTAGCTTGTTTCAATCCCTTAACTTAAAAAATTCATTTATTATCAATTGATTAAGTAGTAGAATGAGCCAAAAATTACCAAATGTGTCGATAAGGTAGCTGCTGGTGTCTCAAATATGTTTTAATTTCACGCTTACAAATAGCCTTCTCACATTGCGGAATCTAAACCCTTATATGTTCGACAGTTTTTATCTAGAACCATTCAAATAGGCGAGAATGACCATTAAGAACACTAAATTATATCTGCGTAGAGTTGTGAGAATAGTGAAATAGTTGGTACTATCCTCAATAGATCTTTATTCAACATTTAAATGCCACACACACCCATGCCGTCCATAACCAGATTGATGCCAAAGATTTTACGCTAGTCACCAAATTTAGTGCATCTTACTATCCGCCGCAGACTCCCAAACAACCGTTACGTCCGACTGCAACGTGTTCACAATTATGAAACCATGAATATCAAATACATACAGTAATCATAGTCAGGTCGCTAAAATCTTCCTTTTTTCGGGTCTGTGAAATTTATAAAAAAAAATAATAAGTGCATACCTATATTTAAAAAGATTTTTCGACAAATATATACGACCACAAAGAATAATTTAAAATAAATATACATGTAAAACAATTTAATAAGAATTTGGTGGTCCTATTGGGAGGTGATTACAATGACCCAAAATATTGTGATCTATTATTCACCATTCCGACCTGTAACTGTTCCATCGGACCCAGGTGCTTCAAAAGTCATATATATTCCTTATCAGCAACAGCAGGCAGTTGATTAAGAAATGTTTCACTATCCGTTTATCTGGATATATGTATGAACGCGTTGATCTCGGAGACTTGGGAGTTGAAACTTTTAATATAATGTCCAAATTACGAAGTACATGTCCAAAAGGAATACAAAAACTAACAGCTTAACATTTTATATATATACGCGATGGATTATCGATTGGACTATCGTCTTGTGTTCGCAGATAACTATTAGGCGTATCGCCCCTTGGTATCAAAAGTTACATTTCACTATTATATATTCTAAATAACAAAACAAAAAACCATATTTTTGAGATTGAATTAAATTTTTATTGCAAATGCAAGTTATATTCAGATGTTTATGTTTTTAAATATGATGACTTGTTGGTATTAGAGCTCAATATACTATTTTTTTTAATGCATACCCAAATATCTGGTATATATGTGTAATGTAAAAATGTATGTGTAAACTAAGGAAATTTGTTTTCAAATTTTCTTTATGATAACTGATCTGTTAACAACTATGTAATATCTGATATTATGTAAATAAAATAAATTGAATGCGAAACTGTGAGCAACATAAAATAAAATTTAATATACAATAATAATACGATATATACTTTATATATATACAATATATAACAGTCGATATTACTATGGTGTAATTTCGTAATATAATTTTTTAAAATTGTTTGGGTTTAATTTTATATAGTTAAACAACCCTAATATATTCAATAATTGATTGATAAGGAATATTTACATTTGAGTTAAATACCAAGTAGGTTTCCTATAAAATATGTAGGAAACATCTTCATATTTACAAACATATCTATAAAAAACCTACAATTATTTTGTTTTTCTACCTGTATTTAATCCATAACTGTTATTTTTCTGATGTTTATTTAGACCGCTTGTTTAGTTCAGGAGTTAATATGATTATATTTTTCGTTTACTCTTTTATGCTCTCTTTTTTCTTGTAGATAGTGTCCTTGCTATGAGAAATCTGCCCTGTCTGGGCGTCACTAGTGGCAGCGGATTGGGCGGCATTGGCGGAAAGGCAGCCGCAGCGGCTGCAAATGCTGCGATGGAGGCGGTAGCGACGGATGTAACCACAGCGCCACAGCCACCACCACCACATTCAACATCATCCTACTTTACCACAACTTATTACCACTTAACCGATGAAGAATGTATGTGTTTTAAGTTTCAAATTTTCCTTCACAACCTACTTTAATGTGTATATATTTGGTTATTTGCCTTTGGGTTCCTTATGACATACACACATAGGTATATAGATACGTAGTAGTTAGTTTTCCATTTTGGAAATGAATTAAAAGAATATTTTACTGATACAATAAGAGGCCGCTAACTTAAGTTTTAAGATAATAGCCAAAATACTGAGTCTATTTTGCATATATGGTCAGACGAACCGATGGTTAAGTGAGGTCTAGAATGCAAAACAAATGTAGCAAAACGTGTAAAAAATCAAATCCCAATCATGTAATATGTCAAATAAAAAGCACACGTTCTGAAAAAAATTAAATCATTTGCTTTAAGGACTTTAGAAAAGGCTAAAAAAACGAAACCTTGAAAATGAAGTGATAGATATTTAGCATAAATGTGTGTGAAATGTGCCACAAAGAAAAGTAAACGTTCGGTACCAATTGATTTATACACACTAATTGTTTTGTAGGGTCATTGTGCGAAGTCTTGGTTCCAGATGCATGTTGCCAATTATAGGCACCACAATGGACAAAAACACGCATTTCCAAATCAAACAAAACAAAAAACCATTTTCAAGCTGATCATTGCGGAAAATGAATGAATGAGTGTTGTTTCGGGGTATTGTAAGTCCAAGTAGAGACATTTATCACAGGGGATATTAAAAACTGGTACCAACGATCAAGCTACTGTTCCGCTTTGACATGGAACGTCCCTACTCGCCGGCACCCGGCTGTGCCGTTAAGTACTTTTAGTTATGTACGTGCCATTCTTTTGTTGTGTAAAATCAATACAATCATTTTCCACCAATAATGATCTTCAAGAGAGTTTAAGACTGTTTCTTGTCATGTCGTTACAAATGAAAACAATTATCGGTTGTTGAAAGCCGAAAGTCGAATGACAACAAAACAAACGCATTCGCATTTGTGTTTTGTTTTTTGATTTGTCCCTCTGCATCTCACTCTGTGTGTCCTTTCGGTACGCTCGCAAATCGAACATGGACCGCTTCATATCGGTACCCCAAAGTTGCTGTCTCACTCTAACTTTCATTAGTGAGTGTATCTATTTCTCTTTGACTATCTGTTTCTCTACACTAGCACCACACACAAATAAGTCTACTCAGCGGCCTTTGTTACATGTTTGTCAATAGATTCAGGGTCCGGAATTTAGGTTCAAATTCAATTGTTTGCCAAACTGATTTGTGTTGCAATTACATTGTTAATCCCATTTGCTTAGAAATCTTTGTTGTATTTTGTCTGCCTGCTTAGTTGCGTGTGTTTTTTTATTCTTATTAATTTTTTTTTTTTGTAACTTATACTATAATTCACACATTTATGTATATGAATACCATACATAATTGTAGCAAGCTAAACTCTATTTAAAAGCAAATTTTCCTTTTTGTAGATTAACTGGTAATCTAAGGTATAATCAAGTAGGGAATTTCACAAAAAATCATTAAAATACAAACAAGGCAGACATTAAAAATCACACTATGTTTCTATAAAACCTTAAGAGATTAAATGTTCAAGGGTCTAAGATCGACACGTCATATATCTTTTAAGATCCATCTTCATCTCTTCAGCAATTTCAACAAACGGTTTTAACTCTAAAGACATTGTCATAACTTAAAAACTCTGTGGCTGTATAAATTTGAATAAGAATATTCGATATTCTTTCTTTTATATGTTACACAATGGTTAACAAAATAAATGTACACTTTGCAAGACAAAAATATGGTTTCACAACAGCGCTTAAGTCACCAACTGTTTTCAAAATTTTTTCATTTTATTTTAAATGTAATGAGAGTTTATAGATTAGCCTTTCACATGCAAACATACATGCATACATTAATCTTATTCCTTTAATAGATATAAACCGGCGATATTGCTGTTATCTCTGCCTTCTTGGTGCCACTATAGAACGGCTCGATGCTTTCAAATCAGCTTAGCTCCGTTCAGTTCAGTACAGGTCAGCTAAAGTTGGAGTTGCTTTTCATGGTTGCTCGACCCTCGTCGACATTAAGCGCTCTGGGTAGCGGGGTAAAGTGGCAGTTGAGTTGTCGCTTCGCTGGCTGTTGGTATTAAATTGATACGCAGATTTTTGGGGTTTTCTCACAATCAATACTAGGAAATTTGTCTCGAAGAACAAAAAACATTCTCCACTAGACGAAACTTAACCCTTTTTCCATTTGACCGTTTGATTTGATTTTTTTATTATTATTTTTAGACTACTTTTTAAATCCCTAGATTCGTGCACGCACAAATTGAGTTGCTAGGCATAAATAAAAAGAGATACTCAGCGCTTTGAACGTATTAATCTTGACATTTTTAGAGCGTGCCAAAACAAATTATATGCACCATTGAAAATGAACCCAGCAGAAAACTGACAAATTGAATCAAAATTGACATAGCCGTGCTAAAAAGCTAGAATGTGTGACAAATCCAAGTTTTCGGTTGCAATTTTATTTTCATTTTAATTTTATAATGTCTCATTTACAGGCCATACAAATAATGACTTAACGTCTGGTAATTGGAGCTATTCAAAAGAATAAATATATACAAATATGGTCCTTCAGCTTAAAAATTAATATATAATTATTTAATATATCCCAACGAAAAGAGTTGGGACAATCGTGTTAAGAACACCAAGACAAGTATACTTGAACTTAAAACCAGGCCAGGACCAGGCCGCTAAAAGAGGTATAGGCCACAAAAGTGAAAACTTAGAACTTTTTGGTCGCAATAGCCCCCCGACGTAAAAATAATCTCAAATATAACATTAAAAATAATTTTTTTTTAAGAAAGCTTGGCAATAGTATTCATTAATAAGGCAGTAGTTGGGTGTGTCAATTTGCTTTGTCATATAAGGTTTATAAGTTCGTTAAAATATACATAATTATTCTTATTGCATATTAAGAAAGCTTTGAATTTCTTTTAATATAATTTTAGGTCACAGTGGAGTTAACCAATTGGGTGGTGTCTTTGTTGGTGGAAGACCATTACCCGATTCAACGCGGCAGAAAATTGTTGAGCTTGCGCATTCCGGCGCACGACCTTGTGATATTTCACGGATCCTTCAAGTTTCCAATGGATGCGTAAGCAAAATTTTAGGGAGGTGAGTACAGTAAATTTGTTTTTTTTTTCAAATTTATTAATCCTTAATCCTTTCTGACCATTGCATTTCCCATTTCCCCATACTAAGTAAGCCAAGTCAAAATGCTTAAGTCAAAATTTAATAAGACGTCAAAATATAAATAGGCTAATGAAAAAATAAAAATGATTGTTCAAAATTAGACAATGTGCATTAAACGCATAAAATGGTTTCATCAGTTCAAAATAAAATTTGTGTTTTATTGAGTATACACGAAAGTATTCTTTATATCTTAAGTAAAATACATCTGTTTAGTTAAAAACATCTGCGGATGACCTTTTTTAATAGAACTTTGCATTTGAAATATATTTCAGATATTACGAAACAGGTAGCATTCGACCGCGTGCAATTGGTGGATCCAAGCCGCGTGTGGCAACCGCTGAAGTCGTTAGTAAAATCTCGCAATACAAACGCGAATGTCCCAGCATATTTGCTTGGGAAATTCGTGATAGATTATTGCAGGAAAATGTCTGCACAAATGATAATATACCCAGTGTAAGTAAAAACAAGTATGTACACAAGAAAAATTAGCCAGTACTGTTTGAACCTAGAATGTGCATCCATACATATGGTGTTTGTGTTTATTAAAAAATGAGATAACATTTTGCGCTTTTTCAGTTACTTTATTTCTTAAAACCCCTCTTTCGGGCAGAAAAAAATCCGTTTTTATATTGTACACAACTTAATGTTAAGCTTGCTACGTCTGATTTATAAATAATCTCTACTCTTATTTATTGTCAACTATACACAGGCGACATCATATTGAAACAGAGAATATGAGTTTTAATTTAATTAAAAATCAATTTAAAGTACAACATTAAGTCAAATGTTAAATTATAAATTTGAGACTAAAAGAAGACTAAAATGTAATTGTAATACTCTGGAGAATTTCTATGATCGAACAGCTTGGATTGAAAAAGACACAGATAACGCCAATCAGACAGATTAGTGGTCAGATATTATAATTGGATGAATTAATAGGAACTTCTCTTTAAAGCTCTCAAATGACTTTATTGAGTAAAGCTTATTATAGTTCAAACATACAAGACGAAATGGTTCAAGAGTTAAATAGGCAAAACGGGTGTTGTGTGTATGTGTATATAGGTCAGATTTAAAAGATTTTTAAAATAAAACCAAAATTGTCTCCTCTAACATTCGAATTCCTTAAAACCCACAATTTCTTACTTGTCTTATTAAATTTAAAATCAAATTAAACTTAAAGAAATTAAAAAAAAAAACTACTTTACTTGACATGTTACACTCAGTTTTACCTTGATTTGACACTCTTTAAATTTATGTGGACTACAAAAAGTTGACAATGATCAATTAAAATAAATAAATGAATACTCGTATGCCAACAAAAATTTTGCTATTTTATACTGGTAACCCATGAAATGGCTAAAAATAGCGTAGGCTAATCAAATTTGTTTAAATAATCGATAATTTTTTTCGTTTTCGATATACACCCGGAATTGATAAATCTCGAATTAAAAAAATTTAGGAAGTGTTTTAGTAATTTATGTTAAAAAAAAGGAAAAACTGTACAACTTTCATAGAAATCACTTACGTGCCTACATGCAGTAGTGCATGCATTTGTTCAGACTCACACAAATACATGCATATTCGGAAAAAATGAGTGTAGACTATATAAATCTACTGTTGAGGGTATATTCTAGTCAAGCCGAATAGCCTGATACTGAAAACTGGCGTACCGCATTTAAAAAATCTAAGGTGAAGGATTGACATAACTGTTAAATTTTTTAAAGTAAAGTTAAAAACACCTAATATTCCAAATATTATTATAAGCTAAGCCAGAGCAATATCTACTACTTTTATGACTTTGTTTTAACTTTTGGTTGTTCAATTTTAATTAAAGTTAAATAAATATTGTGCCCACAGTTCGCACTTGAAAATATATGTAATAAACAAATTAAGACATAAGACTTAAAGCATAGACTACGTCAAGTTTTTATATATTTTAATTTTTTTCTATGTCTATACATATACACAATGTTTTTGTTTGTTATTGTTATTTTTTTTTTAATATAAATAGATTTGTCTTTTATGAAACAAGATTTTGTTTGTGCGAAAAATGGCTTCATACGCGTTAAAGTGTTCAACCTTAACATCACGACTCACGTCCAGGTCTTAAAATTTCAATTTTTTTTAACTGCATAATCTTTGTTTTGAAGGTTAAAGACCTGCTAAAATAATAACTTGAGAACTATTTTTTTTTGTCATTTCCTTCTTATTTTTGGCAGATATTTGTTAGCTTGTTGCCATTTCATTTTCCTCTATTCTTCACATCTAGTTAGCATTACCGATTTTTTTATTGTTTATTAAGTATGCCAAGAAGGACGAAAAAAAAATAAAGAAAGAGGAAAATGATTTGTGACAATAGCGTTGGGTCCATGGCAATGGCTTGCGTTCTACTTTTCCTCATTGACAGTTGTGTAGAAAATGTGTTCATTCAAATGGAAGAGCAAAATCTTTTATGCACATTAAACGCAACACAAAGAGGGAAAATCACTGCTAGAAAAATAGTATAGAAAAACGTACAATATTAAATAAATACGGCCCAGCAGCTCGTCACCACAAAGCGTTAAGCGTTGAAATTCACGCGTGAAAAGGATGGGGGAACGGCATCGAACGACCAATTCGACAGGGGTGTTAGGCGGAGAGTGGTAAAAAAACCATCGAGGAGTATTAAGCATTTGTGTGCATAAATGTACATAAGTGACATCGGGAAGTCCGAGGGGTTTTCGGAATGGCCACGATAACATTAATAACTAAAATCAGCACGGATTGATTAATAAATAAAAGAAAAAAGAAACAGAAGCATTCAATAAACAAACAATATCTTTATATATATTTTATTTTAATTATTACTTGGTGTTCTTTTTAAATTTTTGCTTAAAATAAAATCTAAAAACAAAACTTGCTTTCAATATGTGTATTTCTTACACACATAAAAATCTTTGTAAATACATATGTAAAACGGTTCAGGGATGGCGGCGCTCATTTTGTTTTTATTTTATAATAAGTTTTTTTACCAATCGTTTTTTTTCATTCCCTCAAAAGGACATTTTTGCCTAATTTTTCCACTCAAGTGCACTTTTCCCTGTTGTTGTTTTCACTGCACGCACATTTATATATATGTGTATTAATCTATGTCTATGTATACATATAGATGTTGGCGCGATTGTTCTTTCATTCTTTCTTTTTTCGTTCGCTTTTGTATTTGCCTTTTGAATTCATTTCAAATTCGCTGTCATGCGCAGGCACTGCCCTAAAAATAATAATAAAAGAATGAAGTTAAAAGGCTACCCTTATTGAGAAAGCTCGACAGGCAGATACCCTGAACCCTGTAACTAAATATTCTTTGCCTATATGTATATACATCAATGTATAAGTGTCAGGAAAATGCATGCATTACATCTCTACTTCACACGTTTAATTTTAAGTCAACTTTCCATGTTTTTTTCTAATACATATTTTTCAATTTGTACGAAAAATTAAACAAAAAGTTTAAAATATTTCGAAATGTAGAATGTAGAATGGTGTTTTGTTTTTAAATTTGTTATTGCTTTGCTTTTTTAATTATATACATACAAAAAATCAAATTTTTTTGTTTAAAGAACATGCCATCATTTTTTATTTTTTAAAGGTATCGTCGATAAACCGAGTATTAAGAAACTTGGCAGCACAAAAGGAACAGCAGCCAAATGGTGGATCTACCAGCACAAACTCCATTTCAATTGCAACAAGCGGCAACATTGGTAACAGCAACATTGGCAATAGTAGTAATACTAATGGCAATGCTTGTAATATAGCGGTGTTGCCAGACACGGCAAGTGATCTAATACAAACGGCAACAACACCATTAAATTCATCGGAAAGTGGCGGTGCAAGTAATTCGGGAGAGGGCAGCGAGGAGCAAGAGTCCATCTATGAGAAGTTGCGCCTATTGAATACCCAACAAGTTTCGTCGGCGTCAACACAATCAACAGCGATACCGTCCACACATGGTCAGCATCTAATAACAAGTGTGGTGGTGCCAACACGCCATTTTAGTCCGCATCAAACTCCTTATTCAAATCACACAATTCATACACACTGCCATCAGCAGCAGCAGAGCAGTTGGCCACCTCGACATTATTCCACTGGTTCGTGGTACGCAGCACCTCTCAATGGCAATGGTGAAATACCTCCACCCTCTCCCGGAGTTGTTTCATTAACGGGATGTGGTAATGGAGGTATTGCTTCCCTGGCACCATTAACCCCACCAAATGATCTCATAAATATTAGTGGCGGTGGCCCAGGCGGTAGTTTAGGCAACTGTTCCATTCACCAAGATGATGTAATGCTTAAAAAAGGTATGTTTTTAACTTCCTTAGAGGTATGCAAGCTCCAAAATATTGTTAATATTACATTTGATTTATTAAAATTTTTCAATTGTACCGGCGTTTCTAACTGCTTTGAATAAAACTTGAAGAGATTTTCAGTTTATATGCTTGACCTAGCGATTAAAATAAACTTTTACTCCACAAAGTATGCAATCGATTTTTGGGTAAAAAGTTCGAAATTGTTAAATTTATACTGTAGAAATTTTATGTAAACGCATGCGTAAGGGAATCTGCTAACACATATCTCAAATTACTTTATGTAGCTGAATCTGTTGAGTCAGAAAAAGTGAAAACAAAAACTAGACAACGGGCAACAGACAAAAGACAACAAGACCAGGCGCAATCAAGTATCATGGAACGTTTTGGTCACGTGCCTTTGATATTTACGCACGCACGATGGCAAGTTTGCCTACATCGAACTGCCTGCGACGATACCAGGAGTAATAAAAAAATAAATAAAAATAAAACAATCACAGAGCTGAAAAAGGTATGCACAGAGTATGTAAATAAAATACTAGAAAGTATTAATATTAAGCGCCGTGCACATCGAAACGGGTTTCAAGGTCAGCCGTGCGTGTTTTTTGGTAGAATTGATTTGTAACAATTGTTAAAATTCTTTCGTACACAAGAAAAAAAATCTTGATTTTAGATACATGCTACTGTTCCTACGTTGTTCTTCTTCATGTATGTATTTCAAATCAGTTAAAAGCCATCAATACTAGCAATCCTTGTATACCACCATCTAAATATATATACATTCACATGTAGAGGCTCACAAATTGGATCTTTTTAAAATAAGAATTTATTATTAGAACCAAGAATTCGTACAATTTAGAACACTCTTTTTGAAACTGGGGTCCAATTTTTTCACTTTCTACATGAGCCTATAAAATGTGTAAAAAGGGTATAATGGTTTGTTGCAAAATCATGCCGTAAACTGAAACATAAGTATTCCATCCAATGAAATATATATGCAGTTAATCAGCATCGACACCTGAGTCAAGGTCGTCTGCAGGCACAAGTCGATCTCAAAGACTATACAATGTAGAGACTAGTTTTGCATAATGTTTTAATGTGTTTATTAGTTTAACACTTTTAAAATACTTTTTTTTAGATTTGATAGCTTAGAAAATATTGGGGCGAGGGTGTGAAAGTACAAATTTCAAAATATTGGAGCTGTTGGCGTTGGGTGTTCAAAATTACACTTCTAGAAGTTTTGGGTGTTGCAGGAGCAGTCTACACTTTTTTATTATTTTAGTAATAGCTGGTAATACTTGATATATTTAGAACGTTAAATCTTTTTTTGAAACCATATTCTCAATATGGTTGCCCATTCTATGGAAAAAATACGCCTATATCTAGTTTTGAATCATCTTATTACCTATTGTTTTCAATGCATTTAGATTTTTCCACGGGTAGTGACTGAATGAACTAAACACTAAAATAAGCCTAATCCAATTCGCACAAAAATTTTTTGAAAATTATAAATCTATGTTTCAAAAAGTCCATGGGTGGGTTGGCTAAAAAAAAAAAAGTAACTGTAACCCGAGGCCTGGGGCCAACGGTAACGGTACAACAGTAGAAGCGGCGGCTGCGGCAGTGGCAACGAGGCATTGCCGTTGACGTACTTGACAAGCTTACCCTTAACCGAGTAGTTGTTGCTTTAATGCGATTTGCAGACTCATTTTACAGGCGATGACACTTCATTAAACGCCAAAAAAGCCCGGTGGGGGTGGCAACTCAAACTGTGTCTAGTGCGGTGGCGTTTGGGCGGAGATATGATTAGGGTGTTGATGGGGTGCATAAATAGAAGAGATACGAGCGTTAAATACATATTTATAAATACAATCTTGAAAACCTCATGCTACAAATATCGCCTTATCTGGCTTTTTCTCTAATGTATTTAACTGTGTGTCTCTGTGTTTTTGTGTATTTGTAGACGAGTATTACTCTGTCCACGACCTCCCCCGCTCTTTTCATCTGTATTTCAAGATATTTATTGTTGTTGTAGTTATTTTTGTTTATTTTATGCTGTTGCGGCTTTTGTATCTATCTCATCATATACTCAACCCCATTTCCTCCAAATACTTTGACTGTTGCTGCTCTTGTTGTTTTTGTTGCCCTGTCAGTACATTGCAGTTAGCTAGGCAAGTGACGTGTGCGTTCAGACTGGACCTGAGGCATGTCTCATAGCTATCAACATATATTTGCTCTGTCAGATTCACTAACATTCACTGCCAGTTACAGTACATACTTACAAATGCAGATGCTGCGGACTCTTTGATATAAATGTTGGTGATGTGGACTTTAAATGTTAGTGCAAGTCAAATTCATCTGATTTCCTGGCATTGGTAGTAAACCTTTTTAGACATATAAGCAAATGCGCTACTTTCATTGATACAAGATGCAAATATATTTTGTTTTTAATTTTATTGTATATGGTATTAGAATAAGTAAAACCATAAAATACATAATATATGATATGCATATATGTTAACATGTGCAAGTAGAAATCAAATCAAAAAACAATAGCAAACTGTTTTTCTGTAACTGTTAAAAATTTAAAGATTTGATTTCTTTTGAAGAGTTGGATGGTCATCAATCAGACGAAACTGGTTCTGGTGAAGGAGATAACTCGAACGGTGGTGGTTCCAATATAGGAACAAGCGAAGATGATCAAGCTCGATTAATTTTAAAAAGGAAATTGCAAAGAAATCGAACATCATTTACAAATGAACAGATTGATAGTCTAGAAAAAGGTAACATTTAGCACGGGTTTTGATGTTTTTTTTCTAATTAAAACTAGAACTCATCTTTAAACGATTTTTTTTTTTAATTCCCATACATAGAGTTTGAAAGGACGCATTATCCCGATGTCTTTGCTCGCGAGAGATTAGCTGGAAAAATTGGATTACCAGAAGCGAGAATACAAGTTTGGTTCTCCAACCGACGTGCCAAATGGCGACGTGAAGAAAAGTTACGTAATCAGCGTCGAACACCAAACTCTGCAGGTACATCGGGAACGTCATCCTCGAAATCAACGTCTACAACGTCGATGACTGAAAGCACAAACAGTGGTGGAGGATGCTCGACGCATTTAGTCGGCTCGACAGGAAGTAAGTAACCTTGGAGCTTTGTAATATGTAACAAAATTATTTTTTATATTATTTTGTATTAATGCTTTAAAATTTATTTTGTTTGTTTATAAATTAAACTAATAAACAAAATTTGAAAGTTATCCTACGGAACTTTTGATATCACTTAAAAAAAAACAAGAAAAGAAAACATTTAAGTTCAATACAGTTAACACAAAAGTAAGCTGTATCCATTTGAATATAATTTGGTTGATAACATAACACCAATAAAATTTTGAATCTCGAATTTTAAAATAGTTGATCCTACAAAAAAAGTTAATTAAATTACAAACAAAAATAAATGGTACATTGAGAAAATTATATATAAATTAAAAAATGTGCAAAATTAATGCTACCTTTAAATTTATCTTATATTTTTTAAGGCGGTCTTGGCAATGGATTGTCATCGCCAAATTTAATTGTAACTTCCAACGGTGTTTCTGAGAATGCTGAAGGACACATACGAACTGAAGCACAGCATTCCATTGGCAGTGGTGAAGTGGTTAATGGTTGTTCCCCTGGTCTGGGTGGAATTAATGACCAACGCCAATCGCAGCATCAGCAGCAACAACATCAACTTCAACATCATCATCATCATATTCCTCACGCACTTGTGCCATCGATCTCACCACGTCTCAATTTCAACAGCGGTTTTAGCAGTTCAATGAGCGCAATGTATTCAAATATGCATCATAATGCTTTAACAATGAGTGAAAGTTATGGGTAAGTTGAATATGACTTTTGACCCTTTTGACTTACATTACAGTCAAACTTCCCAACGATAAACTTTAAAGCTACTGAAAATAAAATATAGTTTTAGAAATTTGGTATAATTTTAAAATATGTAATACCATATAAGTCTATATGATACATTTTATTTAATAATACTTTTTCTTTGAGATTAATAAGGATTATTTAAATTTATATTAAATTTTAGTTCGGTTGCGTCGATGCCTAGCTTCAGTCATCCATCAACTGTGGCGTCACCTATACCACCTCAACAGCAACATCGCGATTTAACGTCACCATCAATGTATCCGTGCCACATGCCACTGCGGCCACCGCCAATTACAGCACACCACGATGTTGCAGTTAGTACTACAAACGAGAACAACAACAGTATCAATGCCAGAGTTATTGCCTCAAGCGGATCAGGATACGAATGTATAACAGCCTATGGTTTGCCACCACCGCCACCACCGCCCCCGCCACAGTCAGCGTCACCAACGAGTGCGGCGAATTCTTGCCACCATCACACAATGGAACCACCCCGCCAATCCACTTGCCCCAGTCCAAGTCAAATGGGACATGTATCTGGAGGATTTGGTAGCGAAACTATTTCTTCAACGCCAATGCCGCCTTCTTATGCGCACATGAGCTATAATTATGCAGCAGCGCCATCTACCAGTTCCGGTGTTGGTGTTAATTCGGGAAAGCAACAGTTCTTTGCATCTTGCTTTTACTCGCCTTGGGTATAAGAGCTCAACGTTTACAAATCTATTGAATTTAATTTAGCTCAGCTTTCATGCATTCAACAATTCCAAAAGCATATAACTTACAAATCGAATTTACATATCTTTAAATAATTAAAAACATTACAGAATCTAGCATGAAGGTTGTAGAGAAATAATACATATTTGTACATTTCCGCCCAAGGATTCCATCATTCCACGTTAATAATTGGTGTGATTTGATTAAAAAATAATAGAACTTTGACAACAACAAAATCGCTTTTTTTTAACCTAATACTTTTATTATTATTGACTCCTAATTATTAGATTTTCCTGAACTTTTACTCTAGTTACTAAGGATTTCAGTTTATAATATTTACTGCTGAGAGTTAGTAAGTATCGGAAATGTAGTGATCCTCTCGACGCAACCAAATTGTGACCTTTTTTTTATTAAAAGTTATAACATGTTACTGCCTTCCACATTGGAAGAGTCTTGCTTTACGTAACAGTTTTTTGGAGTTATTTATATTATTAGATACAAATATTTTTAAAAAAAATATTATGTTAAAATTAAAATTTCTGCGGAAGTTATTATATGATGATTTATTTAATTGTAATAGCAGAGGCATCTGGCACAATTTGAAGCCTTGTTAAAGTTGGGTAAATATTTATACAATTTTCAACAAGAGGATTATTATTTCTTCATTTTAAAGCAGTGAGTTGATTATACATTTTCAATTTGTTTTTGCTTGGCTCGCAAAAGCCCTTGATGCAAGTTAAGTTAAACAAACAATTTTAATGAAGTTTCCTCAATGTATTTCAAGGACTATTTTAAATGCATGATTGTAATATAGACACACTGTAATATGGATTTAAAACCTTGTTCGATTCAATTCGCAAATTAAACAAAATTGCAAAGTGGTTGCTAAGAGGGCGTACTTAAATCACCAGGCGGATAAAATTTAAACAGTATTAGCTGTGTGCACTTTTATTTAAATGCTTGGAGTTTACCACCCTTCATGGGCGATATTACTTTTCAGAAGGTGTATGTGTATATGTGGAAGTGTGTTTATATGTGTTGTTGTTTACAATAAACATATTATGAAATTAATAGTGCGTTTGAGATTAATTTAAGGCTTTGTGCAATTTTTTTAGTGTATTAAAAGTGTTCTTTTATAGACTATAAGTTGACTTCTGTTTGTTTATGTTAAAGTAAGAAATTCAGTTATCCAAAAGCGAGTCTTCCACTTAACTGCAAAAAAAGCGTATTCTTAATAAAATTTTTATTTGATACTTACAATGCGAGCCGGGCAAAGTAACGGCATGAGAACATATTAAGAGCGCATTTGTATTTTGTTTTAATTTACTTGTCCGTTGGCGTTGGCGATTTTTTTTTTTGGGTGACTGGCCACGACTGTTAAATTAACACTCGATATGTATTTGTTTTTGCTATATTTGTTTACGCTTAAACTATTTTTTTAAGCATTAGTCACATTAGTCACATTAAGTATTTTAAATCTAAATAATATTTAGAATGCTTTCATACAAAATTGTCATAACGAAAGAACAAGTCGGCATGTCTCATAGCTATCAACATATACATATTTGCTTTCAGATTCACTGCCAATTACAGTACATACTCACACATGCAGATGCTGCGGACTCTTTATGTGCGGCCTCTTTGATATAAATGTTGGTGTTGTGGACAAGCCTTATAAATAATTATTTCTTTGTTTTAGACTGATAAAAAAATCCCCGTTTTAATTTTAATATGACAAGAGAAAATGCTGTTCTTTCTTCTTATATAGGCTGATAAAAAATTAGAGAAATTATTTAGCATAGCAGAAGGATAAATGCTAAAAATCATTGACAATTAACTTTCACATCAAGAAACTTTACTCACTAGGAAATGCTTACTGGTAACTGTAAGATAAAAAGTGTTGAATGTTCTTAAGTGAAATGCTAACCATGAATGGATCTGATAGACTAAGTTATTTAAAATTTTTAACCAAGTTACTTTTTATATTTTGTTTACACTTGATTATTAAAAATTTTTAAATAATTTTCCCTAAGATTTGTAAGGCTTCTTCCCCTATCTTTCTGACTCTCTGGGTAGCTGATATCGATAAGCGTATATAGAAAAACAAGAGTCATCAGATAATTTGAAGCAAACTTGACCCACTAATACATTTTAAATTCACAATATTATGTCTAAGATCCGCCCCAAATCCGATATAAATTGCATTTATATTTTTAGAGTTTTCGATTTTAATAAGGAAGTGTTCCGCTGTCGACCCGACGCTCGGCAAAGTTTCGACCCTATACTATATTCGCCCAAGGTGCATGTTTATGTGGGTGTGTTTTCTCCATTTTCTGATACCTTTCAAGAAATGTTTATTTTCCATTTATTTATTTATATTTTTTTGAGAACCATTTTTCTGGTCGCATTGCGGCAACTATTTAAGTCCCAACAAATTCCACAAATCAAATATAAAAAATGAGAGCAAGCTGAGAGTGAATAAAAAAAAGCGAGAAAAGAGAACAAGCGGCAACAGCAGCAAAAGCTGCACAATGCCTAATGCCCCATTTTCAACATGATCAGATTTGTAGAAACAGTAATAGATTAACACTCGTGGAGTTCACTTCGTTTCCACAGAAAGGATATTTTCATTTCCTACTGTGCGTCTCTTGCTGTGTTATCTGTAGTCTAATTGTACGTATTAACTGTATACACACATACATACATTTATTACTTGCATACATACATGCGAAAACTCAACGTATGTCAATGATGTGTGTGTTTGGTTGTTTATGTAAAGTGAAAGTGCACTCTTTTGAGTGAGTCAGCCAATAATATTATAGAAGATATCAATTTAACTGACATGAGTGGTGCAATACAATAGTTTTATCAATACAAGATCATCATACATCTATAAATAAATAGATTTTAACATACGTATGTATGGTGAATGTCTAAATATAAACCTGTGAACTCCTTATATACATAAGCTACATACATATCTTCATATGTACATATGTAGCTGCGTCTATTCGTGGAATTGTGTAACGGTTGTCGTGCATAAAAATAGAAATGGCTCATTTGTGGGCTATAATCTCAAAAAGACTGAAAAATACAAATTTATTAGTTGTTATCATATCCAATTTTTTTGGTAAATAACAGGAATAATAGATGTACATCATATTATTTTCAAAAATGTAGACATCGCACAAATATATATGTATGTAGATATGGAATTATGATTGAGACTAAAAATATGTACATAGTATTTATGCTTGTTACAAATAGATAGATAGATAGATAGATAGATAGAAATAGATATAATTTTTATTACATGCATGCAATTTTTAAAATGTTTACTATTTTTACAAATGTTTC